>PPNT02000035.1:0-133143 GCA_003708285.2 Petasospora xylosilytica | reverse complement strand
TCGTCTGGTGGGGTCTGGTACACTCCAAAGCCCGTGACTGGGATCTCGTATCCACTTGAGAGTTTGTACTTAGAGTCCTTGTTGAGTGCCATAGTTTAGGACTATCCCTCTATATTTTCTTGATCTCTGAAGCAGGATGAAGATTCTCAAGATATACCATTGGCTCGTGGCTGACGGGACTCATGGGCAACATGATAACCTCTTGTTGCACCGAGAGATGTCGCGAGCCTCTGCTTAGGTAAACATTGTCGCTGAAAGAAAGCCCAGAGCTTGACCACATTTCCTCTACTCTAGTGCCACTGCCGCTACCTATACGTCACGTTATGATTGATGGATTCGTCGCGCCAATGAGAACACTTATGCTTCAGCGTCGTTGGTCGAAAATGGCTCTTGCCTCTCGCCCATAACACGCAACTCTTTATCGAGTTCTTCTTGGTCTTTTGTTAAAGCTATGATGTGGTGATATGGCCCATTGCATAATATTGCTAGTGGTACTGGTCGACGAGCTCATATCCATTGCTGGAGTACACAGGAGTGTCTTGGTGATCATCGAGCACCAGTCGTCGGTTAATGGGGGGATTTGCCTCGCTCACGTATCCCCTATCCATCATCACATCGCAGCACCTACATGACATTCCACTCTCTCATGAAGGTCCATATGCTTGCACAAGGCAGAACGACGGGGGAGTTGGACGTGTGAATACAAATTTCGAGATGCAATTCTCATTGTTTCTCGCAGATGATATATCTAAGTTATAGTATTATTGCTTTCGTACGGAGGGGTAATATTGGCCGGGCAGAGCTGTGGTGTTGCTGTAATCCGGAGCCTCGGATGAAAATGAAATCTTGATAACGGCCAATTACAAATTACTCCGTCAACGTCTACACTCAACACCAGCGTCAACACCAAGAGAAGAATCAAAATCATCACAACTTGGCTTCGTATCTTAAGGTTACACAGAAGCAGTCTGAGTTGACGGTCTCGTTCCCGCAGGACAAGTACCAGTTCGAGATTGATACCAAGGAGGGGCACGTCGTTATCAAGGTCAAGGAGAGCGGAACGCATTTGGAGTCCACCAAGTCGCAGAGAGCCACAGAAAGCACAGACCAGGAGGAGGAGGGTGAATCTGATACTACACAGGGGGGTCCCGAGGTGTTGTCAGTGGAGCTTCGCAAGGATGGGGATGATGAGGAGAGCGAATTGGGACCATGGCGCACTATACTGGGCTGGACCGGCTCCAACAGAGCCAAAAGAGAACCGGGATCAAGAACTGATGAGTCAGTAACTAAGAAGGTCAAAACAAGCGGGGTATCCACCAAAGGTTCAGAGCCACAGTTCAAGAACGAGAGAATCACAGTGACAGTTCGCTGGGACTCACATGAAGTCAGATTAAAGGCGCGCATTGAATCAAGCTTGTACAGTCTGTTGGAGGCATTCGAGGAGGCTGTGCGTTGGGATGATTCCTATCCTGATATGCGCTACATCTTTGCTGGTCGTATGTTGGAGATGCGCGCTGACATTAGCCTTGAAGAGTATGGTATCAAAGATGGTGATGTTATTTATGCCGTGCAGGGCCAACGTGGGTCGTAGCCACCACCACTACTCGGGGGATGTATCATACGGAAGGGAAACCGCATACACATGTGGCCTGTGAAGACAAATTTGAAGAGAGTACTAGTATTTTAATTCTTCCTCGTCTAAGTAGTACTAGCGGACCTGTTCCGGGTTCCGGCTTTCCATTTCCGAGGTTCCGGATTTCGAATTTCGGGAATAACTGGTAGGCGCCACACTTCAGGCCGCTCTGGCTTTTTCCCGATCGAATTCCTAATTTCCAACCGAAGCAAAGACGACGAGCAGACTTGTATGACCTTACTTTGAATTGACGACAAGTGTGACTACTATCTACTTCTGATGTTACAGCACCTACGAGCCCGGGGTTGGTAGATCACCAGGTGTGCTTCAATTCAGACCATGCCTTCGGGGTGCGTTATTGATTATTGTCACCGGGTTTTCACAATATACTGACATTATACACCAGACTTCTATGCCCGGTCACTGAGCTGCCCTCAATCTTGACATGAGCTATTTACTCGAACCAGCTGGATTGGTCTTTGCCACAACGGGCCTTTGACAGGCAGACATTGCAAATGAGATTGCCGCGTATCCTACTACCTACTACCAACTTCCAAGGCCTTCGAGAGGAACACGTACTTCGCCACATTTCAGGTCAGGAATAGGACGGCCTTGTTCGTCACGCTCAACTTCAAACAAGAAATGGCGGCAACTGCTTTCGTCGAATGGTCTGCCTGTCAGTGGTCATAGGCCATGGCGCGTTGTGGTTCCCAAGCCAGACTGATTCATCATGTGACAGTCAACTGTCATCCTAGCACACCACTCTCCACCCCTGTGAGATGCTTGAAAAGGCAGTCCAAGGCACTGAGTCGGATGTGAATATAAATTTCGAGAGGCAGTTCTCATGTCTTTCGCATCTCACCTTTGTAGTGATACTTGGAGAAAAGGCGGCGGCTCGTTTGTCCCCTTGTTGAGCGCCTATGCGAAAATAAAGCTGGAGGAGAGCAGAAGGTCCTGAACCAATTACCACACAAACATCGTTACATCACCAAAATCATCAACAGAAGTTAGAACACGCAAGCACCGCATACATGGCTAACTCCAATGCTTCCAAGTCTGTGCTCTTCGAAACTGCCGAAGACGAGTCCAAGTTCACACTCTCCTTCCTCCCCAACCAGTACCAATTAAGGTATGGTGTATGGTGTATGGTATAACATATGACAACTGACAGCTCAGCTTATGATTTACGAGACTCACATTAAGCCCAATTGATTGGATTTATAACAGGCTTAGATGTTGCTATCTACGTGCACATAGAATCCCCAGACGGAAAACTACGCGGACGGTATGAGAATTACGCCGAGTGACCTCGCGAAATCGAAAAGTAAACAAAGCTAGCCGCCAGAGTTGAAGGCACAAAAATTGAAGGTCAAAGCTCAGAGACTCAGGCGAAATGGCATCATAGAATTGAGATTGCCTTTTATTCCTCATTGCTCAACAACTACAGACTTGCTACTCCATTACAGATGCTTCACAAGTTGCCACTAAGTTTGCTCATCCAGATCGTGCAGCTCTTGAGTAACGAGGACATTGCCACGCTCTTCCTCTTCTACCGCTTCTCCCGGCGGTTGTCTTCCATCTTTATACACATCGTCAGGAACCCAAGACTTTCCCACCGCAAACCACATCCCTGCCGCCATGTATTTGCACAGGTGACTATGGTGGATCTGTTGGCCGCTTCAAGAGGTCGTTACTTTGCCATGTTTGACGCCACATCGGCCGGTCCCACTGAACTTCTGTTCTTACAGGAACTCCACAACGTGGTCCCCCATATCAGAGCATACAACACCTCTCACAGAGTTACTGCACTTGACCAAATCGTCTCGGATGAGCCCTCCTGGACTACCACCATCTACCGCACATGTTCCACCATCACTTTTTCCATGTTGCAAGTTCTTCGAGTGTCAAATAACTTTGTTCTTCTTCCACAACACCTCTCGTTTCCAGCTCTCAAAGAGGCCGAGTTTATCAGTCCGAATGTGCCACCTCTTGATACTCACGTGCGGTTTGACTTCCCAGTGCTTGCGAACTTGACGGTGCGCGGTAAGGTTGCGAACTTCTTGGCTTGTATTGACTTCCAGAACACACCTTTGGAGATTTTGTTTCTTCGCCAGGTTTCTGACTTGACATACCTCTCCCGCATATATTCCACGTCCTTGAAACAGATCATCTACACGCCCCATGAAAGCAAGAACTCTGCTATCCTTCGAACCTTCTACCGCCTCACGCTTGACAATCTCACAAGTATCAAATGTGACACGCTTTCTACCGTTATGAACTGTCGTTTCCCATCACTCAAAAGTCTCCGTCTTGGTTCTGTGGAAATGAGTTGCACTCAGATCACGTTACGCGATGTCTATTTACCTCTTTTAGAGGAGGCCTACATTTACACCGAGAGAACGGCCAGGTTCACGTCCGTCATTGTCAACGATCCAGAGACACATATGAAGAGGGCTCTGATCAGCTACCGGGTTCCACTGACTCGCCAGGAGATTGAGTCGGCTGACTACTCATGGTTGGAAGGTATTGAACATCTCGAAGCCTCAAATTGTGTCTATCTTCTTGAGACCATTGATCGGTTGCAACACCTTGTCTACAACAGCAGTTCATGGGAGCCAATACACCCCAAAACACCATCATTGGATCTTTTGACATTGACCATCACATGCAAGCTCTCCTACTTTGTGATGGCATGTTCATCATTCAGACTCCCTTCAGTGAGAGAAGTCAACGTCATGTCAGTTGACAAAGACTCTCTGTTGGAACTACTCTTTTCGATGTGTCCGAATATTCGCCACCTTCTTGTTGGTCGTTCCCGCTCGAGCAGTTTAAAATCATATGCTGTGTTTCGGCATCTCAGAAGTCTCACAGTGTTGGCATCCTGTATCAGAAAGATTCTTCACTTACTGTTTGATCACTTGGAGCGTCTTGAGATCATTCGAATGCGCAGCACTGATGAAGTATCGTCAGGTATCCAGCTTGACAGGTTCTTTACTCCATGCCTTCAGATCTTGAAACTTGAAGGGCTTTCCATATCAGGCGGTACCCTCCATGATCACAAGCACCTCAAAGAAGTGACCATAATTGGTGGACTCACAGGAACACTTGCCATAACGAATTGCCCATCTCTTGAGCTTTTGGATGTGAGCAGGAACCCAGGAATGAACCAGTTGGTGCTTGACAAGTCCATCACACTTCTACTGAACCTTTTGTTTGAGGGTACACCACTCTCTATCACAGGGGACTGTCCATTGAAGTATGAGCAATCGGGGCACTACTCAGACCAGAAAGATCAAGGAATCTTTCAGAACAACGATATCCATGTGTTCAACTTCCATGCACAGACACCGGATTGGGCAAAGACCTTGGGTGAGCTGAATGATGTCAATGATAATATCGTTGTTGAAGGTCATGGAGATCCCAACCTGGATGAGAATGACAATGACGATGACAACGACAATACCAACTTTGCCGAGGAGGCTACCTGTTTGGAAGACCCATATTACACTCCACATGCAGAAGATCATCAGCCAAACCAAGAGATCTTCACAGAGAACTTGTTGGATACATCTCTGATTTGGGGAGATTTGGATGAAGCTCAGCAACAACCTGGAGATCCTTCTCAGAGCGAAAGATCAACAATCATGGCTTTGCTGGCAGCAGAGGCGGGTACAGAGATGAGTACATTTGCCAATGCGGTTTGTGAGGATCATAATGATGGTCATTCTGTTTGGCCCCACCAAATCCATGGATCTGGAGAGAGCTTTGCTGACTATCTCATACGTGTATCATTAATGATCCCGAATGGAACCCAGGAAGGTTCTGACCAGAATCTGAACACGGATGCAGATTGGAGAGTCCCGGAAGCCAACACAGTGCCAGACAACTCCCCCGTGATGGACAGTCAGTGTGGGATTGATTTTCAAAGTCGAATTGATCGTGAAAAGGTTTGGTTTTTGGGGATTCAACTGCCCACTCATACACTGGCTGGAGAAGTGGGATGTCAGCCCAGTCGAATATCATGGACGCCACAAATGGGATTGCCTAACAGGAACAGCTTCGCCAAGGACATGACCCCACATGAGATTCTCAATCGTTCAGTTCATCCATCTCGTGAACAGAGTCCAGCAGATCTCCAGCCCACGGGCCCTCGCCAGACGCCAGAACTCTGCTCTCCCCAATCATTGATATTTCAACAATCGCCATATTCAATTTCAAACAATCATCCACTGCACCAGATGTATTCTCAAGGAGGACTTCCATATCAGGCACTCGCCCAACAACAACAAGAACAACAACAATCGCACCAGACGTTTCCACAGGAGCCACTTGTATATCAGACACTCTCCCAACAGCAACCAATATACCAGACCGGGTACCCACAAGAAGGACTTCCATATGAGTCGCCTGCCCAGCAACAACCACGGTCACACTTCTCTCAAGAACAAGTATATCAACAGGCGCACAATGTGTTCTCTCACCACCTGCAGCTGCAGCTACCGTACCCCCATATCCACTCCCTTCACCATGGACAGGACCTGCCACCTCCAGAAGCACAACAAGAACAGTACGACATTCCAGCCCAGACACCTTATGATAATGGGCGCTCTCTTTTACAGGAACAATTTGAACGGGATCTCCCCAAACTCTACGAACAGCACCGATTTCATCAAGCCCTTCAAGGAGTCCGGCCAGCACGGTATAACGGAGGAACATTTGTTGCTCCCCAGATCGTGCCGACAAACTATGAGAGTAGACCATACGAGGGGGTTCCAGTGAGGGGGAGCCCGCAGCTGGTCATTGGCGGGTACGACATATTCAACGCTCTTCCACCTCCGAGATCAGGGTGCTCGGACGGGGACACTTTTCCGGATACGGGGACTTATGGCTTTGTTGATGGCTCGACAGCATTGTATCAGAATACGCCACATGGGTCTTCCTTTCTTCCAAGGCTGCCAACAAGCTCTCACTCCAACGAGCCACAGTCGACTCAATACTTCATACAATCACCAGCTGCTCCAACACACACATACCCAGCAGAGAACTCCAATCAGAACCAGCAGGACGCAGCCTCTCCAACCTCTCGTGGGATGTGGTGGGATGAGAATTCTCTTGATGATCTTTTCAGGAAGTTCCGTGAAAGTCCTGATTCTTGAGGAAGCAGAGAGCTGTTACATATTGCAGTACTCGTGATCTAGCACTGCCGGTATGGTCGATTCAAATGCAAGCGCCTAGCTGCATTGGTTTACTTTGATTATTATTGACAACATAGTTCATTAGATAGTCTATTCATGATCATAACATGGCCGAGTACAGCTTGTGGAAGTAAATATCAATACTGCAGTTGAGACGACTGACTGATGGCCCTAGTTCTGCTGGAGCCTTTTCTCGTCAGCGAGGGCAGAGCAGCCGAGATGTTTGTCATTCTCTCACCAGACTTCCATCCATCAAAGTCAATCAACGCCTGCATGCATCCCCATTCTGTGATTTTGTTCAACAACCAATCCAGATTCACCGGCTTAGTCAAGTAGTCGTTACAACCTGCCGCAAGGGCCTGTTGCTTGTCCTGCTTCAAGTTACTTGCGGTGAGCGCGACGATGATGACTGGTGATCTGAAAATATTGAGGTCCAACTCCTCCTCTGGCTTGAGTGGTGGCAAGTTCTCCAAATCTGACTGGGAAAAGACACCAATGTGGTTGAGCTTCTCCAAGCGGCGGATGGTCTTGGACGCCTCGAGACCAGACATCACAGGGAGCTGGATATCCATGAGCACCAAGTGGAAGCCGCCCTTTCTCCATTTGTCGATTGCTTCTTGACCGTTCTTTGCAACGTCGTAGTGGATGCGGTGTCTTCGGAGGTGTGCGGAGAGAATCCTCAAGTTGATGAGGTTGTCCTCCACGATGAGCACGTTGACACTCGGAAGGACCTTCGCCATCGTACTGCTTCCGTTGAGTCTTGTTTGTGGCGATGCTGTGCTTTGGCGGTCTGCTCGTTCGTGAGGAGAGAGCATGCGGTCAGGGGTGTCTTGTCTGTGTATCACGTCGGTGTGGATAATGCCGCTGCCTGGCCTTTTGTCGCCAGTCTGGGAAGATGGGAGGAGCAGCACGGCAGAGGAGTGTTCTGGTGGGTTCGACTGGGATCTCTTGTGCCCAGTCGATGAACTTGGTGTCGTGCTTCTGGGCATTGATGATTGTCCTGGGAGAGAGTTCATGCGTCTTTGGTGTGAATTATGATAGTCCTGTTCCTTCTCTTCTGTGATTGTCTCTTGAGAGAAGTTCTTCTTGTGGTTGGATCCGCTCTGTGGATATATGGAGTTGACAGATTGAGGCAGCTCGATGATGAAAGCGTTGTCAATGCCCATGCCGTTTGGGTAGTACTGATCCAAGATGCTCCATACTGACCTATCGGCCTCAAGCGGCAACGATGCGGGGGACACACCTCTGAGCGTCAAATTGCCAAACTCTGTAGTAGGTGCCTTTGGGGGTATCAGAGAGGACTTGTTTGCTGAGACTGGGATCGGAGACAGAGGCGAGTTGAAGTTTGGTGATGGAAGTGACATTGAGTTCGTCGACAGTGGCATGAGGAACTTGCGGCTGCTTGGAGTGGAGGGGGAGTTGAAGTAGCTTGGCGAGCTGGAGGACAACGCAGGTTCCAACTTGATGATGAGATCTGATGGGTCACACGATTTGGCCAATGTCATGGGGAATTTTTCCATAATCAGGGTCTTGAGGTCGTCCACGATGTGGCTTTCCTTGACATAGATCGACGTGGGCGTGCCATCTTGCTTTCGTATCCAGACACGTCTCTTAACATCTCGTGTAGTGTTGATATTTGGAATGTGAGGACTGCTGGACTTCGATGCCGTTGTTTTGGTCGGCGAGGTGTACTTCACCGGCTGTTTGTTCATCATGTTATCTCAAGGCGACTCGGTCGGCGCGTCCAACAACGGCGATGCTTTTCTGTTGCAATTTTCCTGTGTGTGATGCTCCTGTAAGCAGATCCCTGATACACGCTTAATTTCAATCCAAAGACTCTCCAAACCGTTGTTGTCTCCTTGAATTGCTCTTGCCTATCGACTAAACGGGTCTCTTTCGCAGCTGAAAATAGATACGGCTGACTCAGCGCTTAAGTAAGAAAGTGGGTGACACCCAGACACCACGATTCTGGGCGGCCAGCATCGACTTTTCCATTTCGAGGGTGTCTCTCGAGAGCTCATCTCCTTAAAATTCGCCACCTTTGGTATCCAACTGCTGTTATCAGTCTCAGAACTCCAGGTCCCAGACTCAACAAATATCAAAATGGCAAAAAAGGGCGGTGAGAACTCCAAGAAGGCTGCTGGTAACGCACGCAAGGCCGAGCAGGCCAACAAGAAGAAGGCAGACGAGGATGCCCGCCGTGAGCAAGCTGAAGCGGCTGACTGGGAGGATGGAGCCAAGAAGGGCAACAAGAAGAAGGCTGATGCTGAGGCCAAGAAGGCTGAAGCCGCCAAGAAGAAGGCCGAGAGAGAGGCTCTTCTGAAGGAGGAAGAGGAGTCAATGCCATCGAAGCCATCAGGCAAGGGCAGAGGTGCCGCCAAGGTTGCCGCCAGAAGAACAGGCAAGATCGATGACTTCCTCAACGACATTCCAACTTCCTCTGAGATTTCCGCATCTGGTATTGATGACGCCCTTGAGGCCTTGACGTTGACGAAGAAGGGTGGCGCCGTGTCTGACAAGGACATCGACAGACACCCAGAGAGAAGATTCAAGGCGGCATTGGCTGCCTACGAGGAGAGAAGAGTTCCAGAGATGAGAAAGGAGAACCCAGGCTTGAGACTGCAGCAGGTCAAGCAGCTCGTGTTCAAGGAGTTCGAGAAGTCTTCGGAGAACCCATTCAACCAGGACACCAACGTCTCCTACGATGCTACCAAGCAGGATGTTATGGACCTCAAGGCCAACGTCAAGAAGCAGAGAGAGGGAAAGTACGTCAAGTGATGTCCTATACTATTAACGACTTGATGACTCTATTGTGGCAATGTATTTATGCTCTTTGTTGATTGCTGTGCTCATGTGCTTTGAGAAGGGCGTGTAACAGTGCTTGCACGCGGAATGAGAACCAACACCCAATAAATGCATTTGCTATTACGGCTGCTGTAGATATAACGGCTTACAGCTCACTACAGCACTAGTAATTCTTCAGCTCTGTGCTCTTGGTGTCAGCCCAGGCGCCATGGTGTGTCCAGTTGCGAAGCTATGGACAAGGAGCTCTTGCAGATCCTATGTCGGCGGCTAGCTCTAAAAGGTATCACGAAACCCAAACCATGTATATTCCATACCTTCTACCTTATGAAAACCCTTCCATTGTTCAGTATAACCCATTTAGTCAAGCGACAGCGTAACCGCTGGCGTAACTCACGCTAGAATCAGCTGGACTAGTAACCTTACTGCTCTGAGTGTATCCAATCCACTTGAACTGGCCCCACTTCTTGCTGAGTAAGTGCTCAACTCGGGCCTTCTCAATGGCCTCCAGAAGAATTGCAATTGGCTTCTGCCCACAGATCGTATTCTTCGTTCTGCTGATGTATGCCCTCCAAGCCTTTGAAGAGCCACCGGTGGCAATCTTCATTGCTTCCTTGTCAAAGACCTCAATGGACTCATAAATCTTCAAGGCTCCACTGACTTTTGAGCGAGGAGATAAGCTGACAGAGTCAGAAAGCTCTCCAGTAGGTGTATATGCGGTGTAAGCAAAGCGAGACCCCCAGTGGCAGAAGTCACTGCTGATCACGAATGTGTTCTCCTCGTCATCCAAGTACTCGCTCAAGGCCTCCGCCACAGATGCATTGAAGGAGTCATCGCCGTGGGAGATCATGATTGGGATGATGGAAGGGATTCCCTGTGGAAGAGATTCTGTCAGACGATAGATGTACGGCATGTGCATCTCGAAGCTGTGCTCGTCCTCATCCATCTCCATATCCATGGTCTTGAACGTCTTGCTCTTCAGTAAGTTCTTCACAACTTCCTTGTCAACTGGAATATTGCCGAATGGTGTCTCGTACTCGTCACAACCACTCAACATTGCAACTCCTTTGAAGTAGACGTGATGAGATGGTCCCATGATGAAAATGCGCTTGCTGTGAATATGTGTTAGTATTCTGTGGGGAAGTGGCGTGGTGGGGAAAGAAGATACGTACACTTTGGAGGTATCCCAGGCGTTGTAGGTTTCAGCCAAAGTTGAGCCAGCATATGTGTATCCAGCATGTCTATAGACGTTAATACTTGCACTTTGTCTCAATAGAATCGTAGATACTCACGGTCCGATGAGGAACCTTGCTCCCGGAACAGTAGGTGGGGCGTTCTTGAGGAACCCGTCAACTTGTTTGCCCAAGGACGACGCAGATGATGAGTACCAAGATCCCGCATGTGTGGCTGGTCTGATAACTGTCATTGTGGGTGTTGTTACTGCTGCTTCTACTCAACCTTAAGAGATGTTGGTAAGAAGAAGAAAGCATTCTGTTCCGCACTGTTTGCCGTCTGCAGATCCTTGATTACGTCAGCTGCTCCCTGATGATTATGTCAGCACTGCTATTTTGAAGCCGCAGCTAGCGTGGAACAAGAGTAAGTAAAACAAATATCATACCAGCAAAGATGAACAACAAAGCATGTAACTCGAATTCAAGCCGCAGACATCGACACTAGTGATGCAATTCTCAAGTAAAGGCAGCCTCTGAAAGGCTCAGAAGCTCGACAGCGGCGCGTTCCAACTTCTCGGCGATTTTGTGTCAACTGAGATTCTCCTCCAAGTTCCAGGAGCAGTTGGCTGGGAGATTGAAGTTTGAAAATGATGACAATGATGTACATAATCACGGCTTAATACTTGCTTTTGGCAGTTACAAGCTTGATCTGCCCGACCTGTCCCATAGCTGTACTGATGAAGGTCTTCCTTGTTGCTCTTGCGGTTCTCTCCTTGACTACCAGTGTCCAAGCTTCTTCATCTTCTCACAATCATCATGGGGTTCTCACTGACCATTCCTCCCAACAGAACCAGTCAGAAGTGCGAACCACTGAACCACAAGACACGGACTACTCTGCTTCGGTCTACAATGACTTGCTCCGCTATGCATACCTCTCCAAGGTCTCCTACTGCATCGACAAGATCCTTCCAGATGGTGCAGATTTGTCCACTCCTGTGGTCTTGAGTCCGGCGAAGCACACATTCATTCAAGGCTCTTCCAAGTCGCCATATCATTCCGCTCTTCATAAGGGGTTTCCTATTGACCTCTACATTGCCAAGCTTCTCTACTCAGATGTTGACACAACTACTGCTGTGAACAAAGGGCTCGAAGAACCCACAGTCACACAGTCCGAAGGATTCTTTGGAGTGGACCATAGTGGGAATGGAACGGTGATTTTGTCAATCAGAGGAACATCGTCCACAAGAGATCTCATCACTGATATTGGTATTGGGTCTGCTGATTACTCTCCAGTTGACCCGGAAGCCAAGAAGGTCTTTGATAACATGGATTGCGAAGGTTGCAAGGTACACAAGGGGTTCTACAAAAGAGCGAAGGGTATTAAGAAGGAAGTATTCTCCGCTTTGAAGATGTTGATGGAGGTGTTCCCAGACTACAAGTTGGTGATTACTGGGCACTCAATGGGAGGAGCCATTGCCAAGTTGCTCGGTCTTGAGATGTCTCTCATGGAGTACCACCCGTTGGTAATCACTTATGGAGCACCCAAGGTCTCTAATGGACCTTTGAGTGAGTTCATGGACACTGTGTTTGCTACTCTGGAATTGTGTGATGATGTCCTTGAAGGAGGTGATCTCACTGAGGGACTCGTTCGAGTAACACACAAGGGCGACTACGCACCTCTCTTCCCACCCAGTACCTCATTCCATCCTGCAGGACTTGAGTTCGAGATTCAAAGTGATTCACTTCCACACACGATGGAGAAGGTTGTCCTTAGTGGCGTTGCAAGTGATGCCCCACACCTGCTCTCTTTCAACGTGATGGACGTCTTCTCGTTTGACTTGAAGAAGCTCTTGCACGCGAAGGAGCACAGTGAGTACTTTTGGGACATTTCTCTGTGTAATGATGTCTAATAGCTGGATGTTTACTAGAAGTTGAATTGTAGAAAGAAGCGCAGAGTTGTTCAATCAACTTTCAACAGAAAACGGAAATGTTATGAGCGCTGACCTTCGAGTCTTTTTTTAGCGCCGCAGAAAATCTCTGGGGCAAGATGAGCTTTCATCCCGAAACACCGCTTTACCTAAACAAATCAACAAACAAGTCCACAAAAGTCACATTTATGGTTGCCACTGCGCTTTCCAAAGCTCTTCAGCAGCTTCACGGGAACCCAGCGCTCCGAACCAATGGTTTTGGTATTGCCAACTCCCACCGAAAGCTCTCGCTCACGTTCATCCCACCATCCACTCGATCACCTCTGTTCGTGTATGGAAAGTCACCCGGTGCCCGAAGCTTCCTGTCTCTTGGAACAGATTATGAAGATATACGTGAGAGCGATGAAGAAGGGGACGAGGAGATGGGCGGTGAGCTCAGTCGAACGGTATCGCTGCCCTCACAGATTTCACAGGAGCCTGAGCTTGATTGGTTGTTGGAGGAACACCAGAGGAGGTACTCCAGTGTGAATACTTCTGCGTCGAGTGATGAGGAGGATGATCTGGATGATGATGAGGGTGATACGGAGAATTATCACGGATACCAGAATGACGAGGATCAGTTCACGAGCTTCATGACGCGAGTACGAGAGAACAGAGTACAGCATACGAGGAAGAACTCGATGACTTCTATTGGGTCTGTGGGCATTCAGCAGATTTCTGATGAAGATTTCGCACATGAGAAAGTTACGAGAAACTCTGAGATAAAGAAGCTGTTGCAGTACGCGATTCCGCTCATCACCACTTTCTTGCTCGAACAGATCTTCTCTGTGGTGTGTGTCCTCGTCGTCGGCCATCTCGGAAAGAACGAGCTGGCTGCTGTCAGTCTGGCCACCATGACATCCAACATTGTCTTTGCCGTCTTTGAGGGACTTTCCACCGCACTTGATACTTTGTGTCCTCAGGCCTATGGTGCTGGTGACTTGTATGGCGTTGGAATCCATCTTCAAAGATGCACTCTTCTGTCACTTGCACTCTTTGTCCCATTTGGGGTTATGTGGTGGTTCGCTGACATTCTTCTATCAATGGTTGTGCCTGAGAAGGAAGTTGTCAATCTTGCATCCCAATTTTTGAGAGTCATGCTTCCAGGTGCACCAGCATACATCATCTTTGAGAACTTGAAGAGATACCTTCAAGCCCAAGGAATCTTTGAAGCAGGAACATACGTTCTCTTGATCTGTGCTCCATTGAATGTTTTGATGAGCTACTTGCTCGTCTGGGACTCAAGAATCGGCTTGGGATTTATCGGCGCGCCTATTGCCGTCACGATGAACTTTTGGCTCATGCTTATTTTGCTCGTTGGATACACTGTCTTCATTGATGGTGCCAAGTGTTGGGGCGGATGGTCACCAAGGAGTTTGGAGCATTGGAAAGATCTCTTACATCTAGCCATTCCAGGTGTTGTTATGCTGCTGGCTGAGAGTATGTCGTACGAGATCATGACACTTTTCTCCTCATACTTTGGCACAGACTATATGGCTGCGCAATCTGCCGTTTCTACATTGGCCTCTCTGCTCTACATGATTCCCTTCTCGGTAGGCATTGCATCCTCTACGAGAATTGCAAACTTCATTGGAGCCAGACGTGTTGACTGTGCAAAACTTGCTGCCAAGATTGGAATCAACGCCGCTGTTGTCACTGGTGTCTTCAACTGTTTGACCCTGTTGATCTTCAGAAGACCACTTGCTACAATCTTCTCCAAGGACCATGATGTCATCCAGATGATTGTTGACCTCTTTCCTCTTATTGCTGTGATTCAGATCTTTGATTCGCTCAATGCTGTCGCTGGAAGTTGTCTGAGAGGACAGGGAATGCAGAGAATTGGTTCCTACATCAACTTGATTGTCTACTATGTGCTAGGTATTCCACTTGCATGGGTTCTTGGGTACTACTTTGACTTCAAACTCGTTGGTCTATGGCTCAGTATTGGATTTGGACTGTTCTTGATTGGTATCAGTGAGTCTTGGTTTGTTCTCAGAGCTGATTGGCAGAAGATTTTGGATGAGGCTGACATGAGAAAGGTCAGCGAGATGGAGGAAGGTGAGTTGAGTGACTAAAACTACATGGGCATTGAAACGAATTACGACATTGAACGACTTTAATTATCTGCATAGCCGCAACTTTATAAAAAGTAGCAGTTTTTGTTCGTACTAGTCATACGTTTATACGCAAGATGTATCCAGCTAATCGTGTATGTGTTTCATAAAGTGTGTACAAAAGATATCATTAACCAAGCGCCCAACCACGTAAACCGAAAGTTATAAACCAACCAAAGTCATAAAGAGGAATCATATGCAGGAAAGAGTAGCCGTCCAATCAAACGAGGGCAGCAACAACAAGTGGCTTGTCGATCACCAAAATGGCTCCGTTGTCAACGTTTGTCACTGTCTCAACCTTCAGCCACTCGTCACTGACGCCAACCGCATTGACGTAGTAGTCTCCTTCATCATTCACAAGCTTGAGTTTCTTGCCATTCAACGTCACAAGGATAGCGCCCTGTTTGTTGTCGTCCAACGTTTCGATCGGAACAGATCCATCAACCAAGTGGCTCTTGATGAAGTCATCCACGTTGGCGGCAATCACAGCGGCTATTTCTTCCTCACTCTGCGAGTCATCAACAGGCGTTGGGAACTGCCATGGTTTCATACCAAGTGTCTCAATACCAGCATCGGTTGGGGCAAACACCACAGTCTGCTTCTTGCGGTCGTTGCAGAGCTTCGAGACAGCAACATCGTCGCGGACATACCCTGCAAACACGGTGATTTCTCTGTTGGTGTTGATTCCTGATGTGAGCAAGGTTGGGCCCTTCTGTGGCTCCTCTCCTTCAGGGATGTACAGAGGGACATCAGCACCCTGTGGTGGTGGGGCAAAGAGTGGCATCTGGGAATCTGAGTCTGTCAAGTCACGCTTCTCCACTCCGAGGCCTTTCTTGAAAGCATCAATGTCGAACACGTTCTTGCAGAGCACACATGCAGCAGAATATGAGAGTAATGTGATAGAGAACACCTTCATCTTCGCTTTATCTGCTGTTTTGGCGTGTTTGTTGCTATCCACAACGATGATAAAGAGGCAAAAGCTCATGGTTGCCCCGGCAAATTTCTGGTGCACTGTTCGCGAATATTTCCCAGCCTAGTAAATTCCGGTCACCAGTGTCCTACATCCGACTTCAAGCGCGAACTTCCTTCTCCGCTAAACACGGAGCATCACCATAAACAGCCCTGGAAAGACGCGTTTGCAAGCTCGTTCTTCCTATCAAAAGCCTTTCTCAAGGGAAGTGTTGCTATCTACTCATTCTAATTTGCTCTTTCTCTTTTCCGCCCTTTCAAACGATCCCATATCACGCAAAACAAGACCTCATACCGCGGACCACGATCTGCTTGATCCGACAACATGAATGAGCATAAAGTCTTCAGTAAGGTGAGTACAGCTCTTCAATACACCCATAGATAGGATACTAACATCTGGTTTCAAGGCTCGCTCAAGCGAACTTCACGCAGAGCTGCAACAGCTGGAGAAGAAGAAGGCCTCAAGCAATGGCACCAGACGGAAGGTGATCATGAAGAAAGTCATTGCCAACATCACCCTGGGGAACCACGAGATGATCAATTTGTTCCCGGATGTTTGCTCTCTCTTTGACACAAACGATGTGGAGATGAAGAGACTGTGCTACCATTACCTCAACACATACGCACTTGCAAAGCCAGAACTCGCTCTCAGCATTCTCCCCACGGTGCTCGGAGACACTCGTGCCGACTCGCCCATCATCGCCGCTCTGGCCCTCAGGAACGTCACATCGATCCCGATCTGGGAGTACCTCACCGAGTCTGTGAGACCCACCAGAGCCTTACTTCAAAGTAAGGATGCCTTTCTTCGGAAGACCGCTTGTTACGCAATTGCCAGGGTGTACGAGAAGGACCCAAAGCTTGTTGTCCAGGAGGGGTTGATCGAAGATCTATACCTGTCCCTCCGGGATAAGAACCCAGCAGTTGTCGCAGCCGCACTCACGACACTTGGTGACATTCAAGAGAGAGGGGATGACGTCAACTTGAGATTGACAAAGTCACAAGCATTGGAGCTCGCAGACCTTCTTCCGAGAACTGACGAATGGGCACAGCGTACCATCTTGAATGCGTTCCTCGACTTTGTCCCACAGACACATGATGAAGCAGAAATACTCATTGACAAAGTGATCTCGATGCTTCAGCATTCGAACTCTGCTGTTGTGCTCAATGCTTTCAAAGTGCTTCTCTATCTCCTCAATTATGTCGAGACCGTGGAGGACTATCTCACAAAGAAGCTTTCAACTTCTCTCACATCTCTCCTATCCAAGCCTTCGGAAATACAGTTCTTGGTATTGAGAAACGTGATTCTTCTGATTCTGAGTAAGCCAAAGCTCATTCCATTCGATGTAACTGCCTTCTTCTGCGAGTACAACGACCCAATCTACGTGAAGGACACGAAGCTGGAGATCATCTACCTTTTGGCTAACGAGAGCAACTTGGATGTCGTCTTGACAGAGCTGGAAGAGTATGGAACGGATGTTGATGTTCAGATGTCACGAAAGGCCATCAGAGCTCTTGGAAACTTGGCTGTCAAGCTAGATGTAGCCTCTAAGCCATGTGTTGATGTTCTTCTCAATCTTGCCAGCTCGGGAATCGACTATGTTGTCCAAGAGGCTGTCATGGCATTCAAGAATGTCCTCAGACGCTATGATACATTTGACAAGATTGTTCCTGACATTTTGAGATACAGTGACAAGGTTGAGGAGCCTGAGGCAAAGGCGGCCTTGATCTGGATTGTGGGACAGTACTGCCAGGCCATTCCAAAGTCAGAGTCTGTTCTTGCTGATCTCACATACACATTCAAGGAGGATCCATACGATGTCCAGCTCGCTTCTCTTACGGCTGCGGTCAAGCTCTTTTTGAGGAAGTCGGATGTTGGTCAGAACCTTGTCGTCAAGTTGCTCAAGTGGGCCACGGAAGATGTTGACCATCCAGATGTGAGGGACAGAGGGTTCTTCTACTGGCGTCTGTTATCCTCTCAGGACAAATATCCGGGAACTGCTAAGGAGATTGTTGATGCTGAGATCCCACCTATCTCCAATGATAACGAACAACTGGACCCAGTCATCCTTGAAGAGCTGGAGTTAAACATTGGAAATCTGGCATCGATCTATTTGAAGCCAGTGGGTCAAGTGTTCAGACTTGCAAAGAGAAGAACACTTCCAAAAAGTGCAGCCAAGACAGACGCTGTGAAGGTACAGGCCACTTCATCTGCAGCTGCTTCAAACTCCCGAGCCCGTGCTGGTACAGTCACAAGTTCTTCCAGTTCCAACAACACTATGGCTCCGCCGGTGGAGAGACACATTGATGATTATGACGTCCCTGCTGTCAATGTCAACAAGACCATGAAGAAGCAATCATCTGGGCTTGGACGCAGATTGACAATGGGTAAATCTCTCTCAAGAAAGCTGTCAATCAGAGGCTTCAACTGATTCACAGGAACATTTATAATTGCAACGACGTGTGTGTACAGCTGCTACATCTCTGTAAGACACCACTAGTATAGTTCATCATGTCGTAAATTCGTTTAACTTAACCAACGGTACTCGTCCATCAATCCTCTTCTTCAATCTTGACAACAAGCTTATCGCCTCCTTCGATCTGGTGTTGTGGGCCCTCAGTCACATCTTCCTCGTCCTTAACCTCGATGGCACTCAGTGGTTTCTCGGCCTTTCTGACATCAATGATCTGGACATCAGGGGCGAACTTCACAGGCAGTCCAGCTGGAACGATCGTCTCAATAGCAACCTCTGGCATGTTGGGCTCCGGGCCATCTGGGATAGAATCCAAGTCAAACTCGTTGCCCAAAATGACATTCAAGATGATCAGTGCGGCAGGCTTTGACAACACCAAGCTGTTCTCCTTGCAGAATGCAGCGGCAACACAGTCAGGACAGCCCCAGTCACAAGGACACTCCTCGACACGTTTCAAAGCATCCTCCAAAATGACATGGATATTGTCGAATGCCTTGATGCAAAGACCAGATCCGTACTTTCCTCCCTTGGCGTCATTGAAGATCAGTCTTGCCGGTCTCTTTCTCGAGGTCTGTCTCTCAGCGAACTCCTTCTCTGGTGCCTTGCACTCTGTGTGGATCTCATCGGTGCCTGAGACGATGACAAGTGGCAACATTCCCATGATGGCATGCTGTGCTGCATGGATTCCACCGGCAGCGTTCAAGCTCTTGTATGTGATCAGATCAAGGGCCTGTGATGGGATGTCAATCCAGAATCCCTTGGAATGGATGGTCACTGGTGGATTGTGCACCTCGACAGCATCAAGAATTCTCTTCTGCTTGTCAACTTTGTAGAATCCAAAGACAACAATGGTAGTGAGCACTTTCCCAAAGTAGATTGGAACATCACTACCTTCAACGGATCTCACCATCTCAATCTCCTGAGGATCAACATCAGTATAGTCTCTCTGACTCGTGACCCAATCAACTTCCACGCGCTCAACCTTGGCATAGTGCTCATCTGTGTTGAACTCACGCACAAGGTATGGATAACCTTGATGGATGAAGATGCCTCCTTCGTAGAGTGTGAAACTGGTTCTGGATGCCTCGATCTCCTCAATGACAATGTTTCGATTGTTGGTGATGTCAACAACGGCATACTGGTCCTCGTCAATTCCTCTGATGGAGACATGCTTGGAAGGCCATGGTAGGTATCTGTTAGCAGTGTGGTATCCCTCAGCATCCTTATCGAGCTTTGGAAGTGCCTTCTCGATGTTTGGGAAATACCAACTGTCTCTCTCTGGATCAATTGGTAACTCAAAGGCAGCGCACTGGAGATGTCCTTCAAGAACCAAGATGTTGTCAAAGTCCAACACCAAGTCTTGGAACTGTTTCTCAAGGAGAAGTTCTGGATGTTTCATGTAATGCTGGTCCACCGGAGAGTCACTTCCAACAACAAGGGTCAATGAGTCCTTGTTACGTCTACCGGCTCTTCCACTCTGTTGGTGAAAGTTGGCAATGGAGAGCGGGAATCCACACATAACGACGGAGTCCAGGCCACCGATATCAATACCAAGTTCAAGAGCATTGGTTGAAATGATTGCAGACAAATTTCCATGGAACATCTCTTGCTCAATCTGACGACGATCAGAAGCAGAGTATCCACCTCTGTAAGACATCACTTGTGACACGAGATCTGGCTGGTTGATTTCCACAAATCTGTTTCTGACCTCCTTCATCAGCAGTTCACAAACACGACGGACATAACAGAAGGCAATTGTTCTGACGTTGTTCAAAACGAGCTGGACGAGGATCTTGGCAGTCTCTGCAATGAAGTTCTCGCGCCCAGCTGCCAAATCCTTGGAGTTGATGTATGGAGGATTCCAGACAACCATGTGCTTCTGGCCAGAAGGAGAGCCATCCTCATCGATGTGAACGATGTCGGAGGTTTCAAGACCAAATATGGAATTCATGTGCTTGACTGGGTCTTTCAATGTTGCAGAACAGGAGATAAATTGGACATTGTGGTTTCCCAAAAACTCACAAACTCTGCGGAGCCTTCTCATCACAAGGGCAACGTGTGATCCAAAGAGACCCTTGTATATATGCAACTCATCAATCACGACGTATTTCAGGTTCATGAGAAAGTGTCTCCAGGACTGATGGTTGGGCAGGATGCTTGCGTGAAGGATATCTGGATTGGTGAAGATGACACGGGCGTTGTTCTTGATATCCTTTCTCTTATCAGCCTCAGTATCACCGTCATATGTGTCTGCCAGTGACTTCAGTCCCATCTTGTTCATCAAACTTTGGAAGGAACGCTTCTGATCCTGGGCAAGAGCCTTCGTTGGGAAGATGTACATGGATGTGGATTGATCAACATTCTCAAGCTGGTGAAGCACTGGAATCTGATAGATCAACGACTTACCAGAAGATGTTGAAGTGGAAATAATGACGTTCTCGCCTTCATGGATTGCGTTCAGAGCCTGTGCTTGATGAGAATAGAAACCGGGGATCTCAAGTGCTGCTCGGAGATTGTCACTCAACTCAAAGTCCAGTTCTTCATACTGAGCTTGTCTCTCTGGAATGACGAAAGAACCAACAATCTGATTCTTGTAGTTAGTGGACTTGATTCTCTCGATCATGACTGGGATTGGCGGTCTCTCCTCTCCTGGTTCCAAGCGTCGGTTTGCAACCATCTGCTCAATGGGGTCCACATAGTCACGTCTCCGCGGTATGAACTTCTGGGCTTCTTGAGTCAAATGAGCATCAGGATCCCCAATGCCCTCTTTCTCGCAGTTCAGAAGGTATTCGTTGGCCGCTTCAATGAACTTCTTGTCTCTCTTTGCGATCAGCCGCTTCATTGACTCTGGGTTGTATTCAGGCACTTTCATCTCGGTGTAGAACGTTGACTTTGTCTTGGTCTTACCAATGTTTCCATCAATGAACTCAAAGACCAATATCTGCTCCGTAAGTTCCATGTCCCTCAATTTGAACATATCAAGGTCTTTTTGAACGTGACCCTTGCCCCATTGGAACTCCTTCTTCTCCACAGTGAACTGGGCCTCATCCACATACTTGAAGAGGATGTCATCGGGTAACAGAGCCACCAGCCTGGCGGCATCCTCATGAGTCAGTTCACGGCCCAAGACTTTCTCAACTGGCTGTCTGAGCGTGTCAAACTTCGGGATGATGTGCTTCCTCGATGAGACAAAGGTGAAGTATGAGTTGAGCCTGAAGTGTATCTTCTCCAGTTCTTTCAACCAGGGTGGCCAGTGTGCCTTGAGGTCGGCGCTTCTGGCTTTCTTCGGTGCTCTGGTGGGTACTGGAGGGTCATTACCAGCTGCTCGCTTGGTCGATTCCATGCTGAACACCTTGAGCGCTGTGTATCGTTGGGTGGCAAACATCGTTTATTTACTCACGCGGCTCAAAATCTGATAGAGCATCCAGACGTGGCCGTACCGGGTCAAAAATGTAAACAAAGCGCCACTGCTTTGAAACTGAAAAGCACTTAACAAGTTCAACTATCAACTGCCAAAATCAAACAACACAACTACAAAATGTCACGAGACTCCAGCTTCTCATACATCCATTTGTCACAGGCACACTATTCACAATACACCTCGACATGGATCCATGACAAGCTTCCCAACGACCCCATCGAGACGCCCAACCTCGCACTTGACAATGACGACGACAACGACGCCTCCATCCAGAACTCTTCATTCGGCGCCTTGAAGAACAAGATGCACAAGGATCCAGTATGGAAAGACCTCCAACTTGATCGTATCATGGCTGATGATCCCCGCTGGTGGAAGAGCGTCGAGGACACCAATCTCTTGAAAAAGCTGGACAACTTCCACGTGGCGGACGAAGACTTGACAGTGACTCAACAGACCAACTTCGTGGGTGGTTCTGGTATTGGTTCGTCATCAAGTCAGCTGAACACTGAGAGTCATGACATAATAACGACACCAGAGATGCTGAGAAACAGGGGCGGCCAGCGAAACGTCCAGAACTATCAGACGCCAATTGGAAGGATTCTGAGATGACCTCCCATGACGAGAGCCTTATAGCTAATGACTTTACGACAACAATTTGCATCATCAAGGTAGCCATCCCCGTTGCAGCAGAGGTTACATGATCCATCCAATTAAAACCTTTATATTACAAGACTTTTGGGGCTCCCAGATATTGCACCAGGAGTACTATGCAGAGATATAACTAACAAGAACAGATGCCGAAAACAATACCCAAAACCACAAGACAAAAACAACCATCAGACAACTGTCGACTGCAGCGTCACCTTCTCACACAAGTCCTCAAACAACGTTGGCTTTGGAGCAAGTTCCTCCTCTTCGATGTATGTCTGCTTCACCAGCTTGAAAGATCCAGTACCAATGGACATGGTCTGACCAAGAATGATACACTCAGAAACACCTTCAACCTTGTCTGTCTTCATGTAGAAGGAGGCATCGAACAGGTGGTCCGTGGTCTTCTCGAAGGAAGCCAACTGCAAGACCGAATCTCTCATCTTGGAAAGACCGAATCTCGTAATACCAAGAACTTCACCCTTGTATGTCATAACATCACCAAGAAGCTGAATGTGACGTGGGTCGACACTCATACCGTGCTTGGACATGGTGTAGTCAATCTCACCAATGATACTCGAACGAGCGGCCTCGATACCCAAGACTTGAAGAACCTCGAGCACATGGTTGGTCTTGGTCTTGCTTCCAACAACACCATCAGTGCACATCACGTCACGAAGACCATAACCTTCGACAAGAAGCTCCTTCTTACCATCGTCACGGATGTTGATGACTGCTCTGGAAATCTCAGGGAGACCCTTGACAACAACGTTTGGAAGAGCACGACGGAGATGCTGCATTCTGAAGAAGATGTCATGCTCACTTGACTCCTTCATCTCCTCTGTCGATTGTGACTTCTTCTCTGGACCGGCACCCTGCGCAAACACTCTGATCTTGTTTCTTCCTTTGCTCTGAACAGTTCCTCCGATCTTTAACTTTGGAGCCTTGGCGATTGCAGCAGTAATGTCATCCAATGTCAACTCAAGCTGCAACTTCTCAATTGTCTTCAAATCGATCTTGATCTCAATGTAGGCCTGCTTATCAGTGTACACATCCTGGATGTAGAATGCAATATCTGACAAAGTGTGAGCCTCAATTCTTCCCTTGACCAATCTGGCACCAATCTCTTCCTCGTCGTTAACCAACACCGCGTTGATGATTGGCGTGGAGATCGTCTTGGAGGCATTGATAATTTCCTTGATACGAGGAACACCCAATGTGACGTTCATCGAAGCAACACCAGCAAAATGGAAAGTCTTCAATGTCATCTGAGTACCTGGCTCACCAATGGACTGGGCACCAATAGCGCCAACAGCAGTACCTGGCTCAACTCTGGCACGTCCGTACTTGCGGATCGCAATTTCCAAAAATTCTCTGACACAGGCCTCGGTGATCTTGGACAGTTGGTTCACAGCACCGATAGCGTAGTCACTGGCAGCTTCATCAAGGTCCATCAATGCAAACTCATCATTCGGCTTCTCCAAAAGACTCTGCAAGCCCTTGGACTCTCTCACCTTGGCTAGACGAACAGCCTTCTTGTTGATGAAGTCACGAATCGATTGGTAGAAGTCTCTCTCAGCATCATTCTGGTCAATGTACTCAATCTTGTCAAAGTCCTCAGGCTTGACAACGCGTCCCAAGTTGTCGTATCTCACGAGCTTGGCCTCCAATGGTTTCAAAATCTCCTCACAAGTCTCAATAGTCTCGTATGGCAACAATGTCTTGTCGTTCACGTCAAATGTAACGTTGTAGGCATGGTCCCATGTTCTGTTGAAGTTGACAGGCTTGGCATCACCCTCCATGTCGAATGGATCAAGACCATCACCACCGTATGTGAACTGAACAATACCGTTACCAGATGTTCTGACGGTGTTATCGTACTGACAACTCAAGTCTTCCAAGGACTTCATCAATCTTCTGGACATGTAACCAGTCTCAGCAGTCTTGACAGCAGTATCAACCAAACCTTCACGACCGGAAATAGCGTGGAAGAGGAATTCTGGAGGAGACAGACCGGAGTAGAAGGAGTTTCTCACGAAACCCTTAGACTGTGGAGTCTTGGAGTTCTTTGGGAAATGTGGCAACGAACGGTCCTGGAAACCATCTGGAACACGATTACCAGAGATAATCTGCTGACCGACGACAGCAACCATCTGGGAAACGTTAAGTGTAGAACCCTTGGAACCACAAGTGGCCATGATCAATGGAGCGTTAGAAGATGGCAACTCATTGATACAAACATCACCGACTTCTTCTCTGACCTTGGACAACAAACCACCAATCTTGGCCTCCAATGTCTGCTCTTCGTTACAACCTGGTTGTGTCTCCAGCTTGCCCTCGTTGTAGAGATTAATGAGCTCGTCACACTTGGCATAAGCGGCCTCAACCATCTCTTCTTTTCTCGTCTTCAGCTTGTGGCCTGGTGTGACATCGTTGATACCAATGGAGAATCCTCTGTTACCCAAGTATCTGGCACAGAGCTTGGCCATTCTGTTCATAGCCTGAGCAGCCTCCTTTGGGCCATAGTCTCTCAAGATCGTGTAGAAGACAGAGTGCTTCTTACCATCTCCAAGTGTGGACTTGTCCATGACACCACTGAGAATGTTGGAGCCTCTGATGACGACGAAGCCATCATTTGGAGACATCTCGTTAGGAAGGCCCTTGGCTGGGGGAGTGAAGGTCTTGTTCTTGGCATCCAAGTTAATGACAACTGGGGAGGACTTGTTTGGTCTGATGAGAAGAGAGAACACCTGCTTACCAGTCCACATGTAGTGTGGCTTGTGGATGGCTGGCGGAGGAAGGTCGAACTGCAAATTGGCATCACACATCATGGATAGAAGCTGTGTCAAAGTAGCTCTGTCGAAGAAGGAGTCCTTGTGAGAAATCAAGTAGGAACCAGTGATGAAATCCTGTGTGGCAGCAATGATCGGCTCACCGGACTTTGGAGTCAACAGGTTGTTCTTGACACCCATGAGGTTGATGGCTTCAGCTCTGGCTTCTTCTGTCTGTGGAACGTGCAAATTCATTTCATCACCATCGAAATCAGCATTGTATGGAGTACAAACACACTCGTTCAATCTGAAAGTTCTCCATGGTCTGATCTTAGCGTAATGCGCCAAGATGGAAAGTCTGTGGAGAGATGGCTGTCTGTTGAAGAGAACAATATCACCATCTTCAATGTGTCTCTCAACAACATCACCATACTGCAAGTTTTTGGCCAGTTTGTTTCTGTCACCGTATCTCAAGTTACGACGAGCATCTTCATTCTTCTTGAGAACGTAGTTGGCACCTGGGTGAACAGATGGACCATTGATAATGAGTCTCTGGAGCTTCTCTTTGTTGTATCTGGTACACTTCTCTGGGTAGGTGAGCACCTTGGCAACCCTGTCTGGGACGGCAACTTCATCAATAGACAAGTTTGGATCTGGAGAAATGACGGTACGACCGGAGAAGTCAACACGCTTACCGGAAAGGTTACCTCTGAAACGACCCTGCTTACCCTTGAGTCTCTGACACAAACCTCTGATTGGCTTGGCTGACTTCGTGGCACCACCTGCTCCTGGGAGCATCGATGGAGAAGCAGCATCGGAGTTGATGTACATGGCAACAGAGAGCTGCAAGTAGTCCCATTGTTCCATGAGGTTGTTGATGGAGATACCCTTCTCGATACCCGCTCTGATCAAAGAACTCGTCCAGACAATCTCTGTAAGCTTGACAGTCAAATCGTCTTCGTTGGAGGTTGGTGAATCACTCATCATAACAGAAGGACGGATACAGACCGGTGGTGCAGGCAAGTATCTCCAGATGTACATCTCTGGTCTTCCACCTCTTCCGGAGTCAATACCCAGAAGCTCACAGTCCTCTGGTTTGACTTGCTTGAACAGGTTGAGAACCTTCAGTGGGTTCAAGTCGTCCATCGATCTCTTGATGAACTTCTCAATGTCACTGTTGTGTGCGATGGCGGCATCAAGATCCTTGTCCCATTCGAGCTTCTCCATAGCTGGCTTCTTACCAATGTATCTGAATGTGTCGTGAACAATCTTCAGAGAGGCAGTACCAGAGCCAGCAGCGGCCTTCTTGACGACACCGTTGACAGCACCACATTCAAAACAACGTCTTTGCTTCTTGCACTGATCGAGGATCTTCTTGATGATTCCCATTCTTCTCAGGTTGTCAATTCCTGGGCGTCTGAGCTCCTGTCTGAATGATCTCTTCATTTCTTCATCGATCAATATACTTCCACAGCACTTACATATACACTGAAGCACCTGGATCGTGGCCTTGAAGTAACCGACATGGAAGACTGGCAAGGCAAGCTTGAGATGACCGAAGTGGCCGTGGCAGGTGGCGAGGTTACCATGACAAACAGCGCATTCCGATGAGTTGGATGAGATACCCATCTTTGTGTCAAGAGCACCACTTGCCTTAGGCGTACGGCCCTTCTCGAGATCAAAGAGATCCCTGGTGGCCACCTCAACTTCGGACTGAGCGAGGATGTCCTCCTCGTTGAGTGCGCCAAACTCGATTCCTCTGATGCGCTTTGGAGCGACGTCGACGACTGCTTCCTTCATCTTTTCAGGGAAAGATTTGTAAGCCAGAAGGTCCCAGTGCCGGTCGATTAGGGGTTGTGTTGGCGGTTAATTGTCTTCCTGAATTCTTCAGGTGATGATGTTTTTTTTTTTATTTTTCGGCTTCATCAAATTTTTATGTGGCCGTATCAATTTTCGCGAAAGCGCGAAATCTCCAAACGGTGGCGACGAAGGCTTCAACACTACAACTGTCAAGCATAAACAGTTCGGGCTCATACAATAAGAAGCTATCAGAACCAATCACAATGTCTGAGCAGAAGGAACAGTTGTCTGAGAAGCAGAAGGTGGTCCAGTCACTTGAGGAAGACGACGAGTTTGAAGACTTCCAGGCTGAAGACTGGGACAACAGCCAGATCGTGGGCAGCGCAGGAGAGAAGGCCCTCTGGGTTGAGGACTGGGACGACAACGATGTTGATGACAACTTTTCCAGAGAACTCAAGTAAGTGATGCTCTAAACTGACATCCGTGGCGCTTCAGATTAGAAGATTCCATGCAGCCGGTGCCAGGCAGACAACAGCTACTAACATGAACCCCCAGACGCGAGCTCGCAAAGGTTGCCGCTGCAAAGAACTGAGTACGTTGAACGTCAAGCTCGAAATTGAGGCTGTTATGATTGGGTCTATGCTGTTATGTTATGTCATTTTAATGTTATTGGTGCCCTGTAGTCTCCATCGATGGCTTCGACAGCTGGCCTCTCACATCAACTATGAGCGAACCGAAACTGCACAAACCGTCTTGCACTACTCTGGCTCCAGTAAAAACGTTTAAAACATAAGAAATAGACTGATCCACAATGTCCCAAATTAGTCCTGGTGGATCATGTACTTGCCCTTGGCCAAACCTTCAACCTTCTTAAGTGCGGTTGCGAAGCCAGGGCTTTTCTGGATCTCGTTACTCCATCTCATCAAGTTTGGGTACTTCTTCTTGTCCACGCCTGCCTCCAATCTCTTTGAAGTGAAACAAATCTGAGCCACCGGGTAAACGAGCATGATATCGGCAGCAGACAACTTGTTACCAACAAAGTAGTGGTTGCTGCCGATCACCTTCTCCAACTCCTCCAAGACCTGGTTGACCTCTGGGAAGTTGAACGACTCACGAACCTGGGCGTTGTACTTGTGGATGATACCGCGAGCCATGAATGGTGCTTTCTCATCACCAACACTCATCACGGCCAAGAAGGTGATAGGTGGTTGCAAAGTGCCCTCGGCCAAGTGCAGGTAGTAGTCAACCTCCTCGGCGTCATCCTCGTTAACTGGGGTGAACTTTCCTGCCTTGTCGAAGTGGGAAATCAAGTAGTTGATGATGTGTCCCGACTCTGCAAGAACCTTCTTCTGGCCATTGCCATAGTCCAGCTCAACGAGAGGGGATTTTCCGAATGGGTGGATCTTCTTGAGCTCAGCTGGCGCACGCTTGTGATCGTTACGCTTGTAGAGCTTGATGCTGTAGTCCAATCCAAGCTCTTCGAGGAGCCAAACAATTCTCTGTGCTCTGGAAGCCTCAAGCCTTGAGATTTGTTAGTGTCTGTGGTGGCATTGATGACAATGAAGTAACGACACGTACCAGTGAACGGTGATAGTTGGTTGTCTGTCAGGCATTCTATCTCTTTCGTGTAAATTTTGTCTGTCCTCCCATCATATCTCAGGTGCAACTGCCAATTGGCTTGGGAAACGTCCAGTCTTTATACGGCACACATGCCAATTGAGTTCGAAACGAGGGGTCGAGTGCGGAGAAGTCAACAGCAAGCAAGAGATGTTCCTCGGCTGCTCGGCTCTTCTCGGGTTTAGCTTGAGCGCGCACGTCTAACGCTCAGGCACGTGATTTGCACGTGACCTATCGTTGTTACATCCGATTATCGCCGGCATTTCGCGACCTTTGCGGGACGCCTCCTTTTGAAGCGGCTCTTTCCTTCAATCCCCATACTTGTTTGAAGCCTAGAACACCAAGCAGCAATGCTTAGTTCGTCATCTCTTTGAGTCAAATCAACACTGCCTCATAGTTGGACTTGGCAAAGGTCACAGAATTCTCGCCTCCCACCACGCCGTCTTCAAGGATGATTGCTCTCGCCAGCCTCCCGCCTGAGATCCTTGTGAAGGTGTTCAGTCATCTCTCAAACCAGGACATTGACACCTTGTTCTTCCTCCCTGAGATTAGGGAAGTGATTGAACCCTACTTCTGCCTCGTCAGTGATGCCCAGACACCACTCAGGTTCCTCAACATCGCCAACTTCACGCAGCTCAAGAATCGCCAACACTTGACTCGATTCGTCAGGAACGTCACCTGGGCCGTTGTGGAGATCCACGATCTTATGAACTCTCATAATGAGATGGTGGAGGTCTCAAGACAACTGCCAACACGCATGTCCATTTTTGACAGCTCTTTCCTACATCTTGAACGAGAGCGCGTGCTCCGTGATGAAACCTTGACACGGAGCGATATGTGGATGGAGAAGCTCGGGCCCAAGACGATCTCTGTCACGTTCGAGAATCTGGTCAAATTGGACCTTCTTCATACCAAGATTGATCCAAGGGTGTTCAGGTTCCCCAAGCTCAGATCGCTGTACCTCTCAGGGTGCTATGCTGATCCAGGTAAAGACAAATTGGACCTCCCTGTTCTTGAATCACTTTGCATCGAAGGTCTTTTCTCATCATTGAACTCCGTTATCGATTATGAAAATGCCACATTTTCCAACTTGAGTTTGATCTCGATTCATGACATGACGGATTGGGAGAATGTCAGCTGTTCGTCTATCGAGATCTTGCAAATCTCCGACTGTCGTGAAAGATGGAACAGTATCAAGGAGATGGAGTTCCAGAACTTGAAACGACTGTATGTCATTGACTCTGACATTGATCATTTTGAGAACCTGTACCTTCCTGAGATGATTACTTTACACGTTGAACAATTCGCAGATGCGCGTGTCCATCTCGTGAACATCACTGCACCCAAGCTCGTCGATGTGTTGCTCTGGGTGAACAGTATTATCCAAGTGGCCGAATTTGACTCTCCTTTACTCACTTCAGGCTCCATCATGCTATCACAAGAACCTGACGAAGGCGGTGAGATTGACTTCACCTGTTTCCAGAACCTACGCTCCCTCAAGATCTGCTGCGCCGCCAACATTCTTGCACATACCCCACTCATCACCCATCTCGAAATCCGTGGGCCCCTCATGAATCGACTCCTCTTTGATAAGGAGTTCTCAACACTACGCTCACTCAGCATTTACTTCAATCACGCGATCCATATCATGCCACACATCCAAGCGCCCTCATTACTCAAACTCTCCATATCCCGCTGTATCTCCCTTCACGACATCTCCGAGATTGAAGAGTTTTATCCACATCTCAGACACCTCCAGATTGAATACTCCGAGCTTCGTGGGCTGTATGACCTCACGCTCCCCTCTCTCCAACAGCTTTCGTTCCTCTCATCAACCAGAGCGCCCTTCAGCATCATGGGCTGTATGTTTCCGGCCCTCGAGGTGATGGACATTGTGAATCTGGAGATCAAGGACTGGACCCCGTCTGTGTTTGAGTTCACCGCCCCAAAGCTCTTGAGGCTCACAATTAGGAACTTCACAGTGGATGAACTTCACCTCCGTGGGAGTCCCCAATTGACACATCTCAGGGCAACGGGCGGGATCCGGAAGTTGATACTGGAGGACTGCAAGGAGCTCTTGACGCTGAACATTTCGGATAATCTGGAGCTGAAGGAAGTCAGGAGCTGTGAGTTGCCCAAGTTGAATGTGTTGCAGGCTTTGAACACGGAGTACATGAACATGCCCAATGAGTTCGCGGATAGGTATAGGAGCCTTGGTGTGCAGACTGATGTCCCGGAGGGTGACAGATCCAGAGCTGAATGAATATATGACACTTTGATACATTTTCAATGTCGAAACTGTGGTATTTAGTATCCCGGGAGAAGGAAGCGCTGGTATGGGAAGTGTTGGTCTCAAGGTTACAACCCTGCGGAGATACCCGGCTTTAAGCCCGGCCCCGCTACAGAATTACAGATCATTCGCCCAGGGTTAAAGCAAGGCACGCCACATGCCCAAACCGCAAAGAGCTGTTCCTGGATCAATCTTGTGAGATCATCGGAGCCTTTTTCCGTGTCGGCTATCGTGGCGATGGCTTGAAGGCACATGATTCATCCCAGTTGGCATCCTCGTGGACCGATCGACAGTACGGGAAGAATTCACGTGACTCGTGTCCAACAAAGGGTTATACTCTGGCTGTTCCATCTCGACCCCTGTTCTCGTGTGGCCTTTTGTGGGCTGGCTCGCTATGGGTGTATCTGGGTAATCATGTGGCCTGTGGGGCTCTAGAAGGTCGGCTGACCCGCGGGAATCAGAATATGAGCACTATGGTCTGGTGGTAGGCAGTATAAAGACATTTGCCGACAATATTGCGGGTCCACTACATCTTCTACCACTTTTCACTTGGTTTCCTGTTGCCATACAGGCTGTCTGGCTGTATAACTTGTAGGCTTGTAGATTAACGCTGGTGTGCAGGCTGTGAGACTTGGTTGAAACTTCACAGGCATAATTTTGTCTTCAAGCTTTGTCATCAGCGCTTTCAGCACTTCAGCAGGAACAAGCCATAGCAGACAGCTTGTGGAGCCCTTGATTTGTCCAGTATGGATGAGCTGACTTCTGGCTTCTTTGCCCTGTTGGCGTGGACAACAGCTGGAGCTACCGCCCTTCATGAAACCCTGGTGCGCACAGCAGCCACAAAAGATTCTCTAGTTTGCTTCAACAGAGCGCAGCGGCTCCCCCAAATGCTAAGACAAGTATATAGCCTTGTCACTGGAGAGGCTTGAAGGTATCACACCTAGTTTCTCTCTTGAAAGACAGCGATGTGGCGAGGTCTTGCCGTCATCCTCAAACATGCCCTGTCTTCCTTTGTAGACCCAGGAGTCGCTCTAGTCCATCTCAGTCGCCTCTCCAGTCCATTTGCCACCAACTTCCAAACACAGGGAACCTCAAACCAAAGTGTGTGGCCGTTGTTGGAAAGTTGAGCAGGGACAGGGTTGATGTCCCCTGATGTACCAAAACACTTGTGAAGAGGCTACGGAGGAGTGCGCTTCTCTCTAAAAACTTAGTGATGGAAACCAGTAATGGAGCGCTCTCTTTGGCGTATAAATGTAGTGTAGTTGTTTATTAGTTTCAGCAGCTAGTATGGCTCAAAGCGTTTACCTTAGAGTTGTCCAAAGGTCGGTGCGTTCGGATAAACCCTGCCCATATCCCAACCGCGATGTGTCAAGGCAAGACCAAGCACAGGCCCTCCACAAATGAGGAAAAGAAGCATCCATACAGCGCTGAAAAAAGGGGGACCAATGGACCAATGAGCCAGGAGATGGAATAGCCTATGAAAACATCTATAAGCGCTAATACTCCCCATCGCTGCTTCACGAGAGCTGATTGGAAGAGCATTCTACACACACAACTCGCCTCCGTGACACAAAACACCGCTCTAGACCAACCATCTCTCAGCCTTCCGAACATGCCAGACGACGGCGCTCCGGCGTTCCTTTTTGGGTTGTTCTGCCTGTGATTTGCGCTGATTGTGGGCCGGTTGACACATGGTGGGTGGTCATGACGCAGTCAAGATCTGGTTGATGATCCCTGCGACTTCGGAGATCGGCGGAGCTGGCGGAGGAGCACCAGTAGCTGGGGCTTTCATGGTAGGGCTTCCTTGGAGTGTATAAGTAGTTTGTTTATATATGCCGGTTAATAGTATAACAAGTTTTGGCTTCCAAAGAGCTGCTGGATTGCGCTTAATATCAAACCTTAGATAAGCATCTTTGTAAGGGGCACGCATCTTGCAGGCATCTGCATACATGTCGTAAAACAAACATCCCAGCAACTGTCCCAGTTTGCCCGGTCTTCCAGGTTTCCAGGCCCTTTTCTGATACCCTTCCAGACCATACAACCGCTGCACAGAAGATCCACCTCAAACACCCATGACAAGGCAATCGACGATCCACAGCCAGGCAAATTTTCTAGTCCATACCGTATAAAACCTGTTTGCCTCCCAGAATCTGCTTCATCCGCCACCAACAGCCACTACACAAGCACCACAGAAGAGAGACTCCCTAATGTTGTTCAAAAGGTGTGCCCTCGGCCTTTCTCTGGCTGTTTCCGCACTCGCCCAGAGCACCTACTACTACAACTCCTCTTCCTCCTCCACCTCCATGGAGTCTTCTTCCGAGGCCTGGATTTACTCCCCATCCGGCTCCTCCACCGAGTTCAGCACCTCTTCCTCGTCCTCCGCCACTGCCACCACCACATACGCTAAGCCAACCTTCGAGATCGATATCCCCACCTCCTACGCCCCATGGGACGCCGTCATCGTCGACGGTAAGCTCAACGGCAACTTCGACCTCATCGACTCCGCCTTCTACGTCAACGGCGCTGTTGTTGCTGAGGACCCAGCTTCCCAGGACGGTACCTCCTACAGTGCAGAGTACGACGGTGCTGTTGCTGACGGTGACTCCATGTACCTCTTCATCGAGGGACAGGCCTACGGTGCCGGCCCATACACCACCACGGGAACCATCTCCATCGTCAAGAGCAGCGGCAAGCTCGCCAAGAGAGAGATCATCACCATCAAGTTCGCTTACACCGTCGACGAGCACGATGCCGTCGTCTCCTCCTCCGTCGTCACTTCCACTGCGGAGTCCACCTCCACCGTTGAGGTCACCTCCACTTCTGAGGTGGCATCCACCTCCATCTCGACCTTCGACAACGCCGCAGCCGCTCTCGGATTGGACAAGGGCATTGCCCTCGGTGCAATCGTTGGTGCCCTTGCTTTATTCTAAGTTCTAAGCCCGTTGTCCTAGAGATGATACCAGCCTTCACTTCTTCTTCATGATCTTCTTCATTCCAGCTTCGTTGTTTTTGTGCCCCCCTTTTTGCTTCCCTTCTTACGCTTCTTTACACCACATTCGACGGACCCCCAGGCCTGATGTTGCTTTATGCGCCTATTGGGGGGTCCTCCCAACCAAAATCACATCGATCCACCTTGTTGCAGCTCGCTTGTTTCTTCTTCTCGCGGAGCCCCCCCTCCCCGCCGGAGTGGGGCGCCCGCTCATTGATTGGCCTTCTACGCAATCACACACGTCACGGGATTGACCATAGATACAATTATACTTCATATACAGATGAACTTTTGCTATAGTGTCGAGTTAGTAAATTACCGGTCTCTTGTTTCGTGCATCGATGCCGATGTTGGGGTGCTGCTCTTCTAGGGTGGAGTCGGCGCGCCTGTTGACAGGGATGGTGCTCTCTTGTTGTTTGACCGCCCATATTAGGACCTCTCTGTGTCGTCCAGCAATGATTATCTCAATATCATATCAATAGGCTTATATTTATCTAAACACAAGGACTGTGTGGTCACTTCCCCAGCTGTGGGTTGCAGGGTGCTGAAGTTTGGTGGTGTTATTGGGCGTACGTTGGCTTTGATCTCTCTACGCGTCAACAGTGGCGACCACGCAATAGGCGTACATTGATGATGTTTCGCACCAATACAACAGTTCAATTCCTTTAAACATTACCTGATATTAACCCAAAATAATTACAAACCATCAAGCTTAGTCAAGAGCAGGAGTCTCAACCAAAACATCATCGTCATCCTCAACATCTGACCAACCATCAACATCCATCTCCTCATCAGCAACAGCTGCGCTAGCCTCATGGTTAGGCAGCACCTCCAAGTGGTCGCCCTTCAGCACCACATTAACTGTCTCCTTGTCCTTGATCTGGCCCTTGAGCACCAAAATGGCCAATCTGTTCAAGATCTCTCTCTCAATCAAGTGGTTCAAAGGTCTGGCACCCATGTCCTCGGTGTATCCGTTCTTGGCCAAGAAGTCCACAGCCTCGTCGGTCAACTTCAACTTGTAGTTCTTGTCGTTTGCCTCGAAGCGCTGCTCAATCTCCTTGACACGGATGGACACGATCTTGTGGATGGCTTTTCTCGACAACTTGTTGAACACCACGATGGAGTTGATTCTGTTGATGAACTCAGGTCTGAAGTGGCCACGCACAGCACCCATGACGAGCGCCTTGGTGTCGTCGGAGACCTTGGCGGATGGCTGGGCAGCAATGAAGTGCGATCCCAAGTTGGAGGTCATGATGACAACAGAGTTCGAGGCATCAATCACCTTGCCTTGGCCAGATGTGATTCTTCCATCGTCAAGCAACTGCAACAAGACTGTCAACACCTCTGGAGCGGCCTTCTCAACCTCGTCGAACAAGATGACGGAGTATGGCTTTCTGGCCAACTGGTTGGTCAACAATCCACCCTCCTCGTAACCGATGTATCCAGCAGTGGTACCGAGCAACTTGGAAACAGAGTGCTTCTCCATCAACTCGGAACAGTCGATTCTGATCATAGCGTTCACGTCGTTGAACAAGAACTCTGCAAGCTTCTTTGCCAACTCTGTCTTACCGGAACCTGACAAACCGAGGAACAAGAATGAGGCTGGCTGTCTTGGGTTGGCGAGACCAGATCTCGAGAGTCTGATGGCGTTGGAAACAGCCTTGACTGCCTCACTCTGGCCAACAACCTCGTGGGACAATGACTTCTCCATGTGAATCAACTTGGCGTTCTCGGACTCAGTCAACTTGTTCACTGGGATACCGGTCAATCTGGCGGCAGTCTCAGCAATGGTGTCGGTGTCAACAACGTTCTGGATCAAGGAGCCAGCTCCAGCGCTAGCCTCCTCCTCGGCAACCTGCTTCTCCAACTCCTCAATTCTCTGCTTCACTTCAGGAATGGCAAAGTATCTCAAGTCAGCGGCGGTGGCGTTGTCGTAGCGACGTTCAGCATCAACAGCCTTGGTCTCCAACTCATCCAACTTTCTCTTGGCAGCAGTCAACTCCTCGTGACCACGTCTCTCCTGGTTGTACTTCTCTCTCAATGGCTGAAGTTCCTCTTCCAGAGACTGTTCCTTCTGTCTGGCCTGTTTGAGTCTCTCCTTGGTGGTTGGGTCGGTCTCCTGGTCTCTCTCCAATGCCTGGATCTCAACCTGAATCAACTGCAACTGTCTCTCCTTGTGGTCGAGCTCCTCTGGCTTGGAGTCACGGGCAACAGCAACACCAGCACATGAGATATCAACCAAGTCCAAGGCGGAGTCTGGCAATCTTCTGTATGGCAAGTAGCGCTTGGCGAGCTGTGCTGCGGAGACGAGGGCAGAGTCCAAGATTCTGACACCGTGGTGGATCTCATACTTTGGCTGCAAACCTCTCAAGATGGCGACGGTCTCTCTGACAGTAGGCTCTTTCACATCAATCTTCTGGAATCTTCTCTCAAATGCACCATCCTTCTCAACAATTGATCTGTACTCGTTGTTTGTTGTGGCACCAATCACCTTGAGGTTTCCTCTGGACAAGGCTGGCTTGAGGATGTTGGCGGCGTCGTCCTTTCCGTTACCCATCAACATGTGGATCTCATCAATGAACAAGATGATGAGCTGCTTGGACTGCTCAATCTCCTTCAACACGCCCTTGAGTCTCTCCTCGAAGTCACCCTTGTACTTGGCACCAGCGGTCAAGGCAGCAAGGTCGAGCGAGAACAAACGACAGCCCTGCAAGATGGTTGGGACGTCGTTCTCCAAGATTCTCTGTGCAACACCCTCGATGATGGCGGTCTTACCGATACCTGGCTCACCAATCAAGCATGGATTCGACTTGATTCTTCTGGCAAGCACTCTGATGGTGGATCTGATCTCCTCTTCTCTGCCAATCACCGGGTCGAGCTTGCCCTGTCTGGCCTGCTCTGTCATGTCGATGGCGTACTTGGTGAGGTACTCGAGCTCCTGGTTGGTATCGGCGCTTCTTGAGTCGATTCTCTGGTTTCCCCTGAGCTGGAGGATCTGTTGCTTGAGGCCCTCGGCGGTGATGGAGCATTCTGTGAGGATGGTCTTGATGTTGCTGTCCTCAAGCAATGCGAGCAGGATGTGGTCCTGGCCCACAAAGCTGTCCTTCTGCTGCTGTTTGAACTTGGTGGCCTTCTTCAGCACCTCGCCAGTGGCGTAACTTGGCGTCACTTGCTGTGGAGCTGGGTTCTGTGATGGTGTTCTGACGAGATGCTTGTTCACGGTACGCTCAAAGAGCTGGTAGTCGAAGCGGCCCTTGTCGAGAAGAGTCTGGACATAGTTGACGGAGCCATCCTCAGGTCTCGTGCAGAAGGCGGCGAGCAAGTGGAGAGGAAGCAACTGTGGGTGGGCATGCTCCTCGGCGAGCTTCTGTGCGTTGGTGATGATTGCAAGCGCACGGTCGGTGAATTCTGTCTGATCCATAGTCAATTGTGTTCTTTGTGTGTGTTTGTGTATGTGTGATACAAGACTGGTAACGAGGACCGAATGTGAAAGTGGGTCCCTGGAGAGTTTATATAGTTGGCTCTGGAAAGTTGCCCCGCGACTCCTCTAGAAGGTTCCAGAAATTTTGAGTTAAGGCAGAGGCCCCGTACGCGCACGCACAGAGATCTCAGAAAATTGGGCGGCTCGCCTTCTAGTTCCAGGCAGAGTTGGCGGGGCTCTAGGCAGAGGGCTTCCAGAACCTTCTGGAGGACGCCAGGCTCTGCTAGAAGCTCCCAGAGAACAGAGGCAGACGGGCGGCTAACCACGCTGGGGTGTCAAACTTTCCCCATTCACGCCAGCAGCAACTGGAGCTTACCGCTCATCCGAGCTGCCCTTGTTGGCCGTTCATGGTGGTGCCACGCCTATACCCCCACCCCCTCACAAAGACGGGACAATCGGGAGTGCTGCCGTGTTGTGGGGTCCAGCCGCCCAATCAGAGCCAGTTTGGGCGAGAATAGTCTCAATTGAGTGTTTTTATGACCTTACAATGGAAGATGTCTCAAAAGAGTCTAGAGATGCCTTCGTATAGCCGAATTGCCTTCACCTTGAGAGCTCTCTCTGTGCCTCAAAGTGTTGATGATATTACGTAAGCAGTACTAGCATGATCACGTAATCAAAACTCTGTTTTTATCTTTAAAGTTCGAGGGGCTCTAGAATCACGCCCGGATGGATTCGGTGGCTTCTATAGACTACCAGAATATCTCTCCATGTATCATTCCCTTCCTATCCCTCACTATTCCCTCTTTATCAGCTATTCTTGCAATATATTTTAGTGCGTACATCTGATCGCGCCAACTCCGCACAAATTCTCCACCCGCAGCTAATCAAGCCACCATCGTCGTCCACCCCCTTTTCGCCCTGCTAATTCCCCTCTTCTCCCAGCTCAAATCACATCTGGAGGAATATCTCTTGCCTTTTTCTCTGTTCATCACAAGAAGTAACTTCAGAGCAAACTGCAACAACAAAACAGCATGGATTCCGAACTTTTTGGCGCCTTTGAGGACCTCGTGCCCTCACGACCAATCGAGCACCTCGGCGAGACCGACATGACCTTTGACGGGCGCCTCCCCGAGCCGTTGAAGATCTGGGAAGATGGTGGAGCTTCTGGCTGTGGAGGAAAGGTCTGGATCGCAGGTGCTCTGCTCTCGAAATACGCCCTCGATCACTCCATGCACGGTCGCAAGAAGTGTGTGGAGATTGGAAGCGGAACAGGAATCGTTGGATTGGCACTGGGTAAGAGCACGCAACGTGATGCTGATATGGACATTTGGATTACAGATATCGATGACCTGGTTCCACTTATGGAGAAGAACATCGAATTGAATGGCCTCGAGGAGAACGTCCACGCTGCCACGCTCTCATGGGGTGAACCATTGCCAGATTACGCTAAGGAGGGTGTCGATCTCATCTTGGCCGCTGACTGTGTCTACTTGGAGGCTGCCTTCCCACTGCTAGAGAAGTCACTCTTGGATCTCACAGAGCTTGATGACCCACTTGTCTTGATGAGTTACAGAAAGAGAAGAAAAGCCGATGGAAAGTTCTTCAGGAAGATCAAGAAGAACTTTGATGTGGTTGTTATCACCGACTTCGCTGACTATGAGTTCTACAAGAAGCAGAGTGTCTCTCTTTTCCAGCTCATCAGAAAGGACCCAACCAGAGTGATCTCCTCTGGCTCTTCAACCATCTCATCCCCAGGTCTCAAGCCTGCTGACAAACCATTGGTTCTTGAGTAACCAACCATACATCATGTGACACGACCGATATTGCTATGACCTATGACGAAAGAAATTGATTTATAGTCTGATAACAACAACGCTCTACTACTGCTATTTGCCGATCCCTGGCCCACATGCTTAACTATGAGAGGGCGCCGGCCAATCTGCGACAGTCTATTTCAGCGAGTTCGTACGAGGAAACTGTCTTCTTAAGTAGGTCATAAATCTATAAGCGACGTAATGCAAAAAATGCTAGGTGCAAATGGCTCCCACCACAAGTCAAGCGATAGTGAGCTGCTCGGTACCTTCCTCGATCTCCTCCAGAGCTGGCGGTGGTGGTGATAACTCAGTCTCAGTGGAGCCTGATTCATAAAGGTCCGTCATAGCTGTGCTCTCGGTACCACTCTGGCTTCCATCTTCATTAGCTGAGCTCTCACACTCCTCCTTCTTGGTATCATCAACGGTCTTCCCCTTAGTCTCTTCACCATGCTGATTATTTTTGTCATCATAAACAGCTTCCTTCGTCTCCTCAACAACTTCCTTCATGTATGTCGTAATGTTGAGATCCTGGTCAATACCAACAACCTTCACCGAGTTGGCCAGGTACATCTCTCTCAATCTCAGTTGCAGTCCCTTGGACACCTCAACCAACGCCTTCTCCACTGTCTTGCTCATTCTCATAAAGGCCTCAGGAACAACCAAGTACTTGTCGCCGCTGATCCAGTGGAAGTTCACCTTGATGCCCCTGGCTGTGAATGCTGGAACAACCACATCTTCCAAGTCTGGTCTGGTGACGCCAACAACACAATCACTGATGAATAATGCGTTGAAGTCCGCCACTGAGCTCCGGAGTTCCTCCTTGGATAGCACATTCTTAGGCTTCTCAACCTTGGTTTTCTTCTTCTCAGCAACATACTTCTCATACTGTCTGATGTCCTCGGTCAAAGAATGGGCCGGCACCTTCGAATTCTGTTTCTTCTTGATGAAGACACTTCTGTATGGTTCTGGGTCCTGACTCTCAGAGTATAGTCCATAAGCCTCTGCCAACTCATGCACGAACTCACGCTGCTCCCTTCTCATGGGCTTGAAGAGCATACTGGCCTTGTTGTTCGCCATGAACTCTCTGAACATGGCCTCGACTGAGAGACACCACTTTTTCTGTGCACTGGCCGTCTTGATGCAGTGTGTGGCGTATGACAGATCATCCAAAGTGACTGGGTTCTCTGGGGGATTCACAACGCCGAATGCCTCCTTAAGCTTCTCTTCTCTCTCTTTCAAAACACACGAGATGTCACACTCCAGAGTGACCTCGGCGGCGCTTGGCTGCGTTGAGCAAGCATTGCACCACACCTTCTTCTTGAGTCTTCCACAACCACACTTCTGCTCAACCAGCTCACCACATGGCTTAGAGTCCTCACACCGTGATGGGAAGTGACACTTCTTCTTGTCGATATGTGAACAGTACTTCTTCTTCTTTCCACAGATGGATGAACACTTGCATGGTCCCTTGTGGCAACTCATCATGCAGTGGTGTTGGCATGGGAGTGCCTTGCCACACTTATCAGCACAGAACACTTCATCCTGGTAACACATGGCCCGAACCTTGTTCTTCCCACAGTTGCACCATTTCTCAACAGTGTATGTGCACTTTGGACATGACACGTCGTCCTCATGACAGTTGTGTGGCATTTGTGGATGGCCACAGCTCAGTTCTCTCACACACTGGTGCGTACATGGTGGCAGGCGTGTTCCACAGCGGATTGGGGCCATCACGACCGTGTTGCCACAGTGACATACCAAGTCGTCGTTGGTGGATTCCAAACAAGGCGGACAGGCACCAGCGTGGCATGTTCTCTGACAGACGTGATCTGGGTTTCCACATGTGAGCTTCTTGTTGCATGTTTGCAGACAGACGTGGGATGCCTCAACGATGAATGCATCATTCTGTCCTTGTGTGTTGACTGTGTTGTTTCTGATTCCCTTCTTTCTGAGACGCTCTCTGGCCAGTGCGGCAGCTTCGTCTGAGCAGCATATGTTCTCGCATCTGTGACGACGACAAGATAGCAAGGCAGTGCATCTCCTCGTACACGTTGGCTTGAAACCATCCTGAATGAACTTGCATGGCACGATGAATGATCCTGTTCCACATTGGCACTTGGAGTTCAAAATCTCATAGCAAGGAGAACACTCGCCAGCATGACATGGGGACTTGCATAGGTGACCACAAGCAAGTTTCTTGTTACAGACGTTGCCACAGGTTGGGATAGGATCAGTACATGACTTTCTGACTCCTTCAATGGCTGTCTGGCCACAGTGGCATGTCGTGACAACATCGGGGCTCAGTGGACAATGACTCGGCTTGTTGGTAGCAGGCTCACATGGTCGATCTGATGAGTGTGTCCCACAGTCATAAAGAACCTCTGAAACAGCTGAACATTTGAAGTTTCCGATCCAGTTTTCGCTCTTTGTCTTTCCATATGACTTCTTGGGTAGCTTGAGATGGCACTTCACCATGTCCCTGGTTTTGCCACAATAGCATAATGACTCAACAAACTCTGGGCACTTGCCACATAGTCCTTCGTGACAGATCTCTTGACATCCATGAAGTTCACAAGGGAACAAGTTAGGGCATGGTTCTCCACAGCTCCAGCCATCTTGGTATGGAGTTAAGACACACGGCCACTGTTGTTCATGTTTGCCACAGCGGCATCTCAACTTGGGGCCAAGAGCGTTACAGGCGGCATGTGGGCCTGGATGACATGGTAGTGAGCACTTGTGGGGGCATCCGTCCAGTGCAGCGCCACATGTTTGGCCACAAGAGCCTGGATTCAGTGGGTTGTGTTGTGGATGAAGTACCTTCTTACACCAGCACTTGTACTGGAACTTCTGCTTTCTGTGTGTGGAGTGACAGGCTGGACATTTCCAGTTTCCTTCTGCATCAGTGGATGATCCCTTTGTGGACCAACTCGAGATACACGAGATGTGGTAGACTCTGTGGCAATCTGAACAAGGCCAGAATCTCTCCTGTGGGCCGATCTCCATGGTACACACGAGACAGACGTAGGTCTCCTCACGGATCTCCTTCATGATGGCCTGGCCAAGGTCAAGCTCCTCCTCGTGCAAGTAGTGGTCATCTGAGTCGTCTGAGAGCTCAGAGTCTGTGTCGTCGTCGTCTGAAAGCTCCTGCTCGTACTCATCACAACTCGTCATGTCATCGTGGCTCATGTGGTTTAGCGCCGCCTCATCGTCTCTCTTGGGCTCCTGGGTGGGCGGATCCTGCACCACATCCAGCACCTCTAACAGCGGTGGCATGGCCTCTTCTGATCTTCTCTTCGGGTGGCGTTGAGGTTACCGCCGTTGTTTACAAAGCTCATCGCTTATGAATTTTGAAGCGAATCGGAAGCGTCCGCGGGCGGCAAAATTGATGGGCTGCAAACCCGGACACCACAGCACAAAAGGAAAACCGGAGCGGGGTCTGAACTTGGAGAAAAGTTGGCCTAGCCCTCCTTTGAAGAGCACCAAACATGAAACAAACACTGCTGAGAAGAGTTGCAAGCGATCCATGGGCTAAGAGGTATGTGTCCCAGCTGTTTTTCTATTGAGTTCTGCCGGCGCTGGCCGGAGCTAGCGCTGATGTCCTGCTCTTGCGGGGTATGGCTCACGATCCCTTGTACACATGGCTAACAACGAACGACAGAGACGCCTGGAGATACCAGGGCCATTTCTCAAAGAGTTACATGTACCGTAACCTGTGGCCTGGATTCACTTATGGTGTTGGCGCCTTTGTGGTGTACGTTGTTGCTGAGAAGCTGTTCTTTCCACCAGCCACTCACCACGCCACTTCCCATGACGAAGAACACCACTAAGGCCTTCCCCGACTTGGGCACTGCGGAGCATTATGATATGCTCCTTATTTATTATTGATGTCTACTATTTATTATTTATTTCCCTGTCGCTGTGGGGAACCCAGAACTCGCGGATCAATCTTCTAACGAAACATATGACTTCTGTTGATTGTAGCGTTGCCTATCATGTCCTAGCCCACGCTGCTCAGTTGGATTAATTATGACTGTACCATCTAATTGGCAGCTTAACTAATTGACTTAGTTATCTCTATAATCACTGTACTAGTGACATCTGGTATCTGGTAACCTCAGAAAGTTGTTTAGTGTTTACGCGTCCGTGCTTACGTCATCAATCTCGATCAGATTATGTAAGCGATAGGAAATTGCTTGCAGCGCGTGCGCCGTGGGGCGCGTACCTTCCCAAAGGAGAAATCAACCACTGGGTCCCAGGCCGAGCTACAGGACATGTAACAGCTCAGCCAAATATCCCTGATAGGTTTGAGCTTTGCCAATTGGAGCAATGGGCGCCTGCTGATTCTTAACAACGACGTAGACCATGTATCGCTCTTCTAATGCATGGGGAAGAAGGAAGAATTAGCCCATGCGCGATAACACATGTGTCGAAGTAGATGGTCACTTCTAAGTGCTGCCTGGAAAATTTTCGCCATACCACCACCGAATATCCCACAGAACCACAACAGACGTCTTTCACGTGTATCTGTCTCCAGAGCTCACTATTCTCACGTTGGTTGACGTTCTTTGCCCACAGGTTACATCCCATACCCCATATCCTATCTCTGCAGGCAGAGGCAACCACTATCACCAAACATCAATGCCAGACGCGTCAGGAAACTCATTCCGCATCATCTTGGATGAGGAACGCTCCTTCTTCCCAGGAGATGTGCTCAAAGGCCATCTTTCCCTCCCTTTTGTCGAGCTGGATACTGTGAGCTCGATTCCTCTGGAGCTCTCAGTTCGTTCGACGGCTCTATCACGCCTTGAGGAAGATCCATCCAACGACAGCAAGGACAACGTCACTTCATCAAGACTTTCTCGTCATATAATACACTATGAGTCCAAGCATATGTGGTCTTCGAAGTGGAAGGGAAGGCCAGCTACCAAATCTGAGGACTGCCTCACTTTCCCCTTCCAGATCACCATCCCTTCCGAGATACCCTACGCCACAAATGGAAAGTCATCAGGCCTTCCAATGCCACCGTCATTCTACAAGGACGATCGTCAGCATCTGGCTGGTGTTGAATATCTCATCACTGCCACTGTTGTGTTCACTGATCCAAAGAAGGCTCAGCTCCAAGATCACAAGAGCCTCACGGTGAAAATGAAGCCACGCACCAGAGCAGAACTCGAGGAGTTTGTCGAGATGATCCCAAGAGACAGCATACTACTCACACGTCCTGGTTCTGGGGGCATTTTCAGAAAGACCTTCTCCAGGCGCAAATCCCATGATGATTCATTCAGATTCAAAGTCGTCATCATTCGTCCAAAGTACCTTCGTTACAATCACAGATTCTTCTTCAAGGCTCTCGTCCTCACAGAGCACCCACCTTCATACTTCGCTTCAGAAGATCCCTCCAATAAGTCTGTCCGCAGAGGAGAATCCTCCGGCCGTGGCTCCATCTATCTCAGACGCATCGACTCCTCGATCGTGTCATACACCAACGTCAAGGCAGACGACTATGAGGCAAGCATGTATTCGACGTCGCATGTGTTCTCACAGGCCACATCAATCGCACTGGATATGTCCAAGCTTGTTCCATTCAACCAGGAGAGCTTGCCTGCGCCTGTGTCAAGGCCAACGAAGTACATGCTGGATATCACGAGCTTGTTGCCGGCAATGAGCATTCCACACGTGGCAGCTTCGTTCCAGACGGACAACGTTAAACAAGTCCACTTACTGAAGATGAGCATGGTCTTCTCCTCCTCATACTTGGGTAAGGATACGGAGGTGACGGAGTCCCAGGATATTATCCAGGTGGTGACGCCTGGTATGGATAAGAGCTAGATCATAGCCTTTCAGACTGACACGTGTCATCACACATCACACCATGTTGATCATGAGTTCACTTTCATTTCGTCATTCCCTTTTAATTGCGATGTTGTAAAGATCCAGAACGGTGGGAAAGGTTGTAGGTTGTAGGGTTGTAGATCACCGCGAATTCGCGGCCTCGTTCACAGCCGACGTGTTGAGGTGTTGATGGAAGAAGCGAGTCGCACCTGCCCACAACACAGAGAAAACCACACTAAAAAGGACAGAGACGATGGATTTCTTCGGGTGAGTTCGAGTCTTCTCTTCAAACCTGAACGTGCACTAACTTTCCGCAGAATCCCGCGCGGCTCCATCCGCTCACAGGCGCTAAACAAGTTAGCAGGCAAGGCGCTCAAAACAGATGTGCCAGTCCAAATCAACGGCGGCAACGGCACCACGAAGGTCAATGGCTACCAGAATGGTTCAGCAAAGACCCACTACACTGGTCTCCATGGTGACGCGCTCAAGCTCGCAACAGCCGTGGCCAGAAGTGACATTTCCAATGTGGCCATCACCCACAAGGAGCTCGAGATTCTTTTCGCTCTCTCTTCAGCGGCTCCAGTGGTCACTAACGAGCAACAGGCGATCGACTTGCTCTCCATCTTGTCGTCATACTTCCTCGAGTCCTCCAACCAGAAGTTCAAGTCCAATCTCAGCTTGCAGTTGGGCCCATCGCCTTGGGACTATCTCACCAGACAGCTCACGGAGGCAATGCTCTCATTGACAAACAAGTTCCCATCCCTCTCAGAGAAGACGCACACCCTGTTCAAGCAGTACTTGTCTCAGTTTGCTTCCCCTGAGGACGTCAAGCTCACAGGTTACTTCAGTCTTCTGGGATTCTTGAAGTCGTTCATTGAGGTGCCATCGATTCTTGACCAAGCTTTGGTTCACGACATTCTCCCGCTTTTCACACCAGAATTCCTTGACAGTATTGAGTCTGTTACTTTGAGAGCGCTTGAGGAGGAGCATGAAGTCACGTATCTCCTTGCTTACAAGGGCACTGGTGATGAGTTCAACTCTCTTCTCTTCACCAAGCTCGAGCAGCAGTTCTTCAACAGGGTTCTTCTCAGCATTGCCACGGCTGGTGAGACCAGCGACGTGTCAAAGACTGAGTTGGTTGACTACTTGCTCTTGGTCAACTCTGCCGACTACGACGATGATCCTGAAGCCCCACCTAAGCTGGAGAAGCTCAGATCCGCTTTGGAGCAGAACAAGCCACTTGTCCAAGCTATTTGCACCAGAGCATCAGCTCAGATTGATGAGTTGGATACCGGAAGCACATACATCAACCTTTCCTCACAAGAGCGTGTTGATTTGGCCATGTTGACAAAGAGTTTGGCTCTTGAGGTTCTTGGCGCTGGTGTGATTGTCAGCGCTGTCCCACACGACTATGTTCTTGAAGCAATCAGAACGGCTTTGGCCCATCCAACTGAGGCTACTGATAAGCAATTGTGCCCAGTCGTCTTCTCCTTGGGTGCACTGATGACCTTCTTGGGACAGAAGGATGCCAGTGGTGACCTCATCCATGCATTCCCGCTGTTCATCTCCAAGCTTCCAGCAGACACACCTGTTTCCTTCGTCAAGACCATCTCGAAAAGCCTTGCATTGGGTTTGAAGCCTCTTAATGAGGACACGGTTGTCACCTCCATCTACGCACTTGTCAACTTGTTGGTGAATGATAACCTGTCTGCCCCAGTCACTGCTTTGCGTGAGCTGAGATTGAGAAGTGCCACCAATACGTTCAACTCGAAGACAAGACCATTACGCTCCAACACTCTCCAGTCTAACAAGGTGATGGCTTCCAACGGCTCTGCCAACAGTGCTGATCAAATCAATCACGACCAGGCACATGTCTTCCAGAACGCAATCGCTGCCACAATCGAGATCACAAAGGTGTACAACGAGGAGACCATCACCGCCTTGACTGTTGCCATCATGTCTCAGAAGTTCATGACAGTCTCCAGAGAGTTGGACCTCTATCTCATTGACGGTCTCTCTTCGATTGCTCCGTTCCTCTCAGAGAAGGAATTCTACACCTTGTTGAAGCTCTTCGATAACGCTGCTCACCACTACCGCACTGATGACGCCTTCATCCGCGCTATTGTCACTGCAAGGGCGAAGATCTCCAAGGAGCTTGAGGCTAAGCTCGGCCATCCATTGTACATGCCTTACTTGAAGGAGTTGTTGAACTCTGTTGTCATTCTTGGTGATGTTCAGAGCTCGGACCACAGAAGTCAAGGTGAGATCTCGGAGATTGCAATCCAGATTTCCCGTTACATCCCAGCCATTGCACAGTTGTTGCCAAAGAAGAACAAGTTGGAGCTCACTGATGAAGCTCTTGTCACTCTGTTCCAGAACTTCTGGTTCAACATTGTTGTTCACGGATACAGCGAGTCCTCTACCTTGACAAAGAAGTACAAGAGAGACCTTGAGGTTATTGCCTTGAACTCTCCTCCTTTGGCTTCTGACAATGCCAAGTCGCGTACTGAGACCACGTTTGAGCTCAACTCAGTCTTGAGAAGAGGCTCTTCCAACCATAACGTCAAGGATCAGAAGCACATCATCAGTGGCGTCTCGAACACAAACATGTTGGAATTGAAGGCGTTGTCCTACACCAAGTTGATGTTCTTGTCTGCCACCTCTCTCTTGGAGAATATGCGTGTCAACATTGGTGACACATCGACGATCTTGCTCTACTTTGGTGATCCATCCATTGTCAAGGCCAACATTGAGAAGTTCATCGGATCAATTGCAATCTCTGTTGTCCAGAAGTACATCAAGCTGACTTCCACCAGCCACACTGCTCACTTCACTTCCGACAATGTTGCTGCTCAGTTCACCAAGATTCTTCTCCTTTGTGTTGACAGAAATTATGATCTCCAGGACGCTGCCTTCCAGTGTGGATCTCTGTTCATGAGCAAGCTTCCATCCAGTTTGTGCAATCGTACCTCTTTGTACACATTGCTTGACTTGTTGACTGCCATGTACGACAGTCTTGTTGACTCGGAGAGATGCAAGTATCAGCCAAAGAGGGATCTCTACTTGAAGCACACCAAGGCCAAGATCACTGTCTCTGATTCTGTGAACTGGAAGCGTTCTACATTTGAGAAGTTGGCCAAGAAGGCCAAGGCTTGGTGCGAGCTTGCTCTGATGAAGTCCGGCCAGGACATGAAGACTCTGTTGATGACATACATCTCAGATTTGGGCTTGTTTGGTAAGCTTAGGGAAGTGGAATACGGTGTCAGCTTTGCTCTGGAGATGGCTGGCTCCATTCTTCCAACAGACGCCCAAAGCACCAATTTGGCAGGCTACTCCAGATCCGACGCCATTGCAGGATTCCTGACTGAGTACACTTTGAGAGCAAGAAACCTTGGAAAGACAACTGACCTGGAGACATTCATGCATGATCCAAACGAACACCCATTGATGGCCGCCATTCGCGCTCACAAGCATGCCATCAGCTCTGAGTCCGAGTGGTCCAAGAGTGCCTCGGTGGGAGATCTTGAGGACAGGGAGGACCTGTCTTACAAACTGTTCTCTGAGATTGTCACAGGATGGGTCAGATCGTTGAAGAAGAAGGAAGGTCTCTTCTCTCAAGACGATGATCTTCTTCCAGAGCCATTCTTGAATATGAACTATGGTCCATCAGAGAAGAAGGAGTACCATGCAAAATTGGTTTCCAAGAAGTTCGAAACTGACACCAATGTGATCTTGTTCTTCCTCTCTCACTTCCAAGGAACTCTCTATCAAAGTGAGCACATGTTGCATATCTTCACTGATGTTGCTTTTGAGGGATTGGAACACTTGAAGACAGCCTCATTGCATCCATTTGCTCGTATGATCAGGTTCCAGTTGATCAAGTTTGCCATGGAGGTTCTGGTTGTTCACATGAAGACAGGATCCAAGATGTTTGTGCAGTTGAGTGATGCCATCCTTGACGGTGTGCTTACTTGGTTCGTTCAGAGCAAGCCATATCCATTTGGTGACAATGACTTGAAGATCAAGGCGGACATCAACAATTTGATTGATGTATTTGAGCATCTCAGACTGTTGAACCTGCCTCACTTGAAGAACTTTGAGGAGAAGAGAACACTTGCTTTGACATTCTTGTACGATGAGATCAACAAGATTAAGATTTGGTTGACTGCTTTGGAGCCACAGGAGTTTGATGGCCAGGTATACAAGGCAGACAGTTCCATCTTGACATTCGCATACCACTTGGATCCTTCATTGGCTTTCAGTCTTGTTCAGAGAAACCCAAGCTTGGACAAATTCATCTCTGGATTGGTCACCACATACCCAGCCAAGTCATTGGAGCATTTCGAGAGTGTCAAGTACTTGCTCAAGGACAGAAGCTTGTCGAAGTACCTGATCTTGGCCAAGCCAGTCTCTCCTACTGAGTCCATCAATTTGTTCACTCCGCCATACGTCGAGGACCCATACGTTCTTCAGTACAACATGAGATCACTGGAAGCTCAAGACATCATGTTGACGTTCTTCTATGTCCCACAGATTGTCCAGTGCTTGTACAATGATCGTCTTGGCTATGTTGCAAGATTTATTGCTGAGGCAGGTAAGGTGAGCAAGAAGTTCTCTCATCAACTGATTTGGAATTTGAAGGCCAACAGTGAGAATCCAGACCTCAAGGCAGAGAGAATGATTGAGATGATCAAAGCTTCCTATGACGAGGATGCCATGAACTACTACATCAGAGAGTTCAAGTTTTTTGATGACGTCACCGGTATCTCCGGAAAGTTGCAGCCATACTTGAAGGAAACAAAGGCTGTCAAGAAACTGAAGATTGACGAGGAGATGTCAAAGATCGAACTCCTTGACGATGTTTACTTGCCTTCCAATCCAGATGGTGTCGTTGTTGACATCAACAGAACGGCTGGTAAGCCATTGCAGTCTCATGCCAAGACGCCATTCATGGCCACATTCAGAATCCGCAAGGATGAGGAAGTCAATGGAGAATTGTTGACCGTTGAGAAGTGGCAGAGTGCTATCTTCAAGGTGGGTGATGACTGCAGACAAGACGTGTTGGCTTTGCAGTTGATTGCGATCTTCAAGAGTGTTTGGGAGAATGCCGGATTGGACTTGTATTGTTTTGCTAACAGAGTCACGGCAACTGCTCCTGGCTGTGGTGTCATTGACGTCTTGCCAAACTCCATTTCTAGAGACATGTTGGGAAGAGAGGCTGTCAATGACTTGTACACTTACTTCAGAGCCAAGTTCCCGGATGGAAACATTGAGTTTGAGGATGCAGTCCAGAACTTTGTGAAGTCTCTCGCTGCTTACTCTGTCATTTCCTACTTGCTCCAGTTCAAAGACAGACACAACGGTAACATCATGTACGACGACAAGGGCCACATTTTGCACATTGACTTCGGTTTCTGCTTTGATATTGTCCCTGGTGGTGTCAAGTTTGAGGCATGTCCATTCAAGTTGACGAAGGAGATGGTCCGTGTCATGGGTGGCTCAAACAACACTGAATCCTTCAAGATGTTTGAGGAGTTGTTCATCAAGGGATTCCTTGCCATGAGACCTCACCATGAGTTGATCATTGGAAATGTTCAGAGCATGTTGGCTTCAGGGTTGCCTTGCTTCAAGGGAGAGAAAACCATCAGAAACTTGAGAAACAGATTCTTCTTGAACAAGACCGATAAGGAGTGTATCAAGGCACTGAAGGGATTGATCCGCGAGTCATATGAGAGTATCTTCTCCGTTGGATACGACAAGTTCCAGAAGATGACCAACGGTATTCCATATTGATGATACGTCGCCCGTGATGTGCTGAATTATGGCAAGAATATTTTAATATAGCTGCAGCTGGCGCTAGTTGGCGAACGTTACCTGCAATGATAATATTGTACGTAGAGAAATATTCGAGATCGGTAGCCGCAATTAATTTGCCCAGCTTGTGTATGTCTTATAGATCAAAGATCAGCAGCCCGATTGAATGGCAGGTCATACAATTAGCTTAGTTTACGTACAATCAATCATTTTCAAACATCAAAGGCACAAATGCAAAGACCAGTACTCAATCATAAATCATCTAGCTCGTCATCAATATTCACAAGCTTAGGCCTTGGAAACCGTCTTCTTGCGTTTGGTATATCTCTTTGGGAGACATGGGGCAGCATCATGGATGTCATCAAGCTCAAATTCATCAAAGATGTCCGCGTCGTCATCATCGTGGTCATCAAGAAGACGACGTTTCTGTTTACCCAAAGAGGATGTCGTCTTTGGGAGAGATGACTTCTTTTGAATAACAGTGTGCTGTGCCTGATTCTTCTTCAAATGACCACTACCGCAGTCAATTGGCTTCTTCTGTGCTGTCTTCAGTGGGGTCTTGGTTGAGTTTCCGTTCTTAGGAGTTGTCTTCAGAGGTGTGTTGACTCTCTTGAAAGTTTCAGATGATGGGGCCACGTAGTCATTGAGGTCCAGAACGTTCATCTTCAGCGAGTTCTCCAGGAATGAGGCCTTCAAGTTCTCAATCTGCTTCTTCAACACCAACTTCTCACTTTCAAGTGTTGCAATCTGGTCGTCCTTGGTGCTGATAGTCGCGCTGTATGTTTGTTGAAGTTTCTTGTACTCGGCTTCAAGAGTCTGGAGGTTGCGCTGGCCCTCCTGTAACTCCAAAATCTTTGTTCTTGTCTCTTCCAAATCTGTTCTGGTGTTATCACGCTCCTCCAAGACCAATTTGTAGAGCTCCATGTGAGCTCTCATCTTTCCCTCGCAGGTTGACTTGCACTTGTTGACCTTCTCATCTGCAGCCTTCATCACAGAGTCATTTGAATTCAACTTGGCCTGAAGAGTACTCTCCTTCTCCAACTCTTTGTTGCAAGACTCAAGCCTCGTAACATCCTCCTTTGTTCTCTGCAACTCACTCTGGCATGCAAGCTGTTCGGTCTCAGAAACCTTAAGTGACGCGGCCAATGCCTCACACTCGCACTTCAAAGAGTTATACTTCACCTTCCACTCTTCCGCGGCCAGGATCTTCAAATTTTGATCATTGATACTCTTATCAAGGTTGGCAATGTTCTTGAGCACTTCAAGGCAGATGGACTTGATCCCTTCGGACTCATTAGACGACAGATCAACAATGCCCTTAATGTCCGAACTCAACGTCTCGAACAAGTCTCTCACGTTCTTCTCTTCTTCATGGGTCTTCAAAGCAGACTTTTTCATGTCATCAGAGAGGTCATGAATGCCACGCTGCAATGAACCCAAAAGAATTTCGGACTTTTTGTCGAGAGAGGCAGTGATCTCCGTGGCAGTCACCTGCAAGGATGCCTTGAGCCTAATAGAGTGTTAGCACAAGAACAAGCTGCTTGATCAAAATTTGTAATTCTGGGTTTGAGTGTACCTTTCAGACAATGAGTCGACATTGGTGTCCATGTCTTCTCTCAATCCTTCCAAAAGTGGTGAAACGTCTTTGGAAATCTTCTGCCTGTGTGTATCAGTTAGTAAATAGCCTCTGTAAATGAACTGTTCGGTAACATACTCGATAGATCCATCAATGGAACCAATGCATTCGGAGATTTTCTTCATCATACTGTCCTCCCTATTGGTTGATTTTGTGAGAATGTCTGAGATCTTGGTGTCGTAGTCTTGACGCGATGTCTCAAGAATCTTTTCAAGTTGGACTGTTCTGATCTTCTGCTCCGACAAGAGACCCTGTGTGTCATCGAGCTGCTGTCTGAGAGACTTGATCTCTTTGCTTTTCTTCTCAACCTCATATGTGGTCTGGAGCTTTATCTGCTTGAGATGGTCAATCTTCAGTTGGAAAAGGCCTGTCTGCTGCTTGTAGTCCTTAATTGAATTCATTGTAACAAAAAGTTCGGACTTCAAGTTAGCAATTGCTTTGTTGTCTGTCATTCTAGACTCCTTCAAATCATTGGAACTCTTCTCTAAGTTCAGCAAAGTGGTTTTGAAATTCTGGACGGCACTCTTCAACTTCTCAGATGATTTGTTGTGTGCTTCAATCTCATCGGACTGCCCGTGAATGATCGTGTTTGCATATTCCAACTTCTTCTTCAAAGCAGAGCACACTTCCTGCGACTTTCCAAGAGCCACAACCAAAAAATCGCTGGATGTGTCAGGAGGAGTGTTTGCAAGTTGTATCTGCTCATCGTAGTTCTGGGGAACTGACACTTCTCTGATATCAGTGATCTGAAGCTCATCGTCATCGGAATCCATGACCTGGTCAATGTTTGCCGGGTGGCTAATAATAATCGATGAAGATTGAGGAATGGTGGTGCTCTGTGGCTCCTTCTGTGGCTTGTGATGGCGAGTAGGGCCTTCAGAGTGCTGTCTGTTCTTACCGCCCGCTGTGGTTGTAGGGCCGCTCTGTGCTCCACACTTGCCACCGGCGGCATCTCCTTTCAGGCCCTTGGTGAAGAAATGAGATGAAGAAGAAGTGGATGGAGCAGTAGAGGTTGCCTGTGGGAGACTCTCCGAGTTGCCACTGACTTCCTCTGAGTCGTTAGACACGTCGCTGATGTTGCCGCCCGGAGTAGCCGCCATGGCTGCGATGTTGAAGGCGAATCCTCTTGGTGCAAACTTGCTTCCTATGCCGTTCTGGGCATCTTTGAAGAACTGAGGAGGCATTGTATCTTGGATACGTCGATATGCCACCTTTGGAGTCAAGAAGATGTGGTTTGGAATTAGCCGCCGTGAAGAGATGGGGAAAGAAAGAGGGAATCAAAAAATCTCCGCCTATGTTTACTTTTCAGGAGCTCGCGAATTTCGAAAACATCACCCGGTTGTGAGGGTTGCGGGTTCGATCCCGGAGAAGAAAATTTTCAAGATAAATTTAAGGAACCCCGCAGAAGCCAAAGAGCAACCAAGTCCCAAGTCACACCGAACACAATAAAAGGGCCATTGCATCTCCGCATGTGAGAGAGTCTATTCCCCATTTCAAAGTTCACAACTTCACTGGAGTCTGGACACTGGACACTGGATACAGCTCACAGCTCCAAGACCATTGCGATGTCCGCTACAATTGACCTTCAGCTGTTCCCCTGGAAGGTCTTCCATGGAGGCGATGACATCCACGGAAAAGTCAAGATCCACATCATATCCTCACTCAATGTCCAAAACGTACAAGTCAAGCTAATTGGACTCTCACAAACGAGATATGTGAAGCAGAGAGGCCAATACTCCATCCCGTACAATGAGCACCATGATTTGGTCTATGATGTCCTCACGCTCTTCCCTCCATGCGATCTTGACGACTCCCTCCAAGCAAAGTCATACACGCTTCCAGAGGGCAAGACGCTTGAGTCATCATTCCACTTCAAACTTCCATTCATGGCACATTGTGGTGATCCCAGTTCAAGAGCAACTTCTAACCTGAACAACTCGATCCGTGAACAAGAGAAGCTGAAGCATGACCCCATTGACCGTGACTTCCCGCACATTCACTCTGCCATTCTCCCGCCTACATTCCGTGAAAAGAACTATATGGCTGGAAGCAATGCTGAGGTGAAATACCTGTTGAAAGTCACCATCAGAAGGCCCAACCCGGTGCTGGCTAATATTCGCCAAGAGTTTCCGATCCGTGTGAGCATCCCTCCTCCAGATCCCTTCCCAGCAGATGACGAGGTCATGGTTTCATCAGACATGCTCAGTATCACCAAGAACAATGATGGAAAACCTCATAACCCAATAAAGTCTATGTTCAAGAGTTCTGATGCAAAGAAGCTGCTCCATTTCAGAATAGTGATGTTCAGACCAAGATTCACCGTTGCCGGACAGACTGTGAAGATGCGGGTGTTACTGCTAAGTGATATGGAGCCGTCTCAGTTGGAAGGAGTTGGAACTTTCTTCCTGAAAGGGTACGAAGTTCGAATTGAAAACAGAACAGACTACCGTGCTGTCTCTACAAACTCATACTTTGAGGACAGTGTCATACTGGGAAGTGGCAAGAATGTCCATACTATAGACATGTCCAAGATGATACCCACAGAGCAGATTTCAAGACACTGGATGCTCGAGAGCTTCTTCATGAAGTACTCACTTGATATCACAGACTTCTTTGAACCATTTGTGTTCGCAAAGGAGCTCACTCCAACCTTTGAGATCTGCAACATCCAGCACAAGCATCTTCTCAAACTCAAGATCAGGCTCGGCGAGAGTGGTGAGGTATGGGGCACCACCAAAGCAAATTTGGATCATAACTGTGTCATCGTTGGTGGATTCCCAAGAGCTGAAGCAAAGGAGGAACTTCCAGAGTATGAGAAAGGTGACTTCAAGGACCCTTTGGATGAGAAAAGAGAAGACAAGAGAGTTACCCTCATGTAACCCGCCCACATCGCGATTTTTGGTTGTTTTTCGATATTCAATACTTTATATCTCTTTTCTTTACCGACTTAATACAAAGACTTCATCTTTGAACTTCCTATATAACCCGAATTGGCCAGGGTTTGACGTGGCTTCCCCGCAAAAGCGGATGTGGCCCCTACCATGTTCGCGAATTTATCGCGAAATCGTTTTTTATGGCTTCAGCCTTCCAACTTCCAAGCCAAGGCCCCTGGCGCCGTAGACCGCGTACGGCATTGGTATGCGAGAAGGGGTCAACCTTTCATCACAAAGTGAGCTCAGATGAGTCAAGCGCACCACTTGGGTCATATAGGTTCTCAAATATGACTGAAACGTGATTTTTGGCTTTCCAAGCGTCTTTCTACGGCGCCTCGTTGTGGAGTTCGGCATCACGCGCCTTCGAACGGTGTTTGGGGACGGAAATACACCACAAATCAACCCAACATCGTTATTTTGACAAGAAAACTTTCTTATAAGTCTCATATTTGTCGGTTGGGTCACATGAAGCCAAAAGAGTCCCACAAAGACTCTCCGCTTGTCGTTTGGGAGCCGGTAGAGGGCCTGTCCGGCGGTTGAATTTCTTTTTTTGGGCCGATTTGCATGCATCCTATGATGAGCTGAAAATTCCTTCGTGACTTGTCTCGAGACCTCTGACTCCTGACAACTTACAACTCATCTTTCACAAGAGAATCCCCTTCTACACACTTCACTGATCTCAGGCTTCACCCTCCCCGCCTGCTCACATTACATATTTGGCATACGTCTCACAAAATGTCGGCTCCTGACTCAGTATTCTCGCCCACAACTACTAAGGGAGACCTTTCTGAGGAATTCTCCACACCAAATGCCTGGAACCGTTTCAAGGATTCCTTCAAGCCAGCAGAGAACTCAGACTCAGATGCATACTATTCACAGACAGAGCTCAAGGACTTCAATGACCTCACAGACGTCGAGAAGGCCGCACTAAACTCATCGAAGACAAGCTTAAAGAAGGAGCTTGGCCTCCGTCACTTGCTCATGATTGCCATTGGAGGATCTGTTGGTACTGGTCTCTTTGTGAACTCTGGAAGTGCCCTCAGTACAGGTGGTCCGGCCGCTCTCATCATTGGCTGGGTCATCGTGGCTACTATGATGTTTGCCACATCCGTTGCATTGGGTGAACTTTGTGTCACTTTCCCTGTCAGTGGAGGTTTCACAACTTATGCCACAAGATTCATTGACCCATCTGTTGGATTCGCCATGGGCTGGAACTACGCTTTGCAGTGGCTCATCCTTCTGCCATTGGAACTTGTTGCCGCAGCCATCACCATCAGATACTGGCGTGACGACATCAACGCCGATGTCTGGGTCGTTGTCTTTTACGTCTTCATCTTTGTGCTCAACATGCTGGATGTCAAGTACTACGCTGAGTCCGAAGTTATCCTCTCCTGCATTAAGGTCCTCGCTGTCGCAGGTTTCTTCATCTTGGGAATCGTCTTGATTTGTGGCGGTGGTCCACAGGGAGGCTACATCGGAGCCCAGTATTGGTATGACCCAGGTGCATTCTCAAACGGTTTCAAGGGTGTCTGTTCTGTCTTTGTCACGGCCGCCTTCTCCTTCGCTGGAACCGAGCTGATCGGTATGACTGCTGCTGAAACTGAAAACCCAAGAGCCACCATTCCAAGAGCCGCCAAGCAGACCTTCTGGCTCGTTACTTGTATCTACCTTGTTACTTTGACCTTGATTGGCTGTCTTGTCCCATACAACGATTCCAGACTCCTTGACGGTGACTCATATGCATCCGTCTCTCCATTCGTCATCTCCATCAAGAACGCCGGTATCAAGGGTCTCCCATCCTTGATGAACGTCATCATTCTTATTGCCATTCTTTCCGTTGCAAACTCATCTGTTTACGCCTCCTCCAGAGTTCTTGCCTCCCTTGCGGACATTGGTCACGCTCCAAAGTTCTTGACCTACGTTGACAGAACTGGCCGTCCACTCTACGCCACATTTGTCACCCTCTTTGTTGGTTTGTTGTCCTTCATTGCTGCATCAGACAAGCAGAGTGAGGTCTTTTTGTGGCTTTCTGCCCTTTCTGGCCTCTCAACTATCTTCGCCTGGATGTCTATCTGTTTGGCCCACATCAGATTCAGAAGAGCCCTCAAGGTTCAAGGAAGAGCCACCGACGAGCTCACGTACGTTGCCCAGTTTGGTGTCTGGGGTTCTGTCTATGGCCTCTTTATGAACTTCATTGTCATTGTTGGCCAGTTCTGGGTTGCCTTGTTCCCAAGCTCAACTGCTGATGCTGAGAACTTCTTCTCCGTCTTCTTGTCGCTCTGCATCTTCATTGCCTTCTACGTCGCCCACAAGCTCTGGAAGCGTGACTTTAAACTCTTCATCAGAGCCAAGGACATGGATATCGACACAGGAAGAATCCACGTTGACATGGAGTTGCTCAAACAGGAGATCATCCATGAGAAGAAGGTCCTTGCCTCCAAGCCATTCTACTACAGACTCTACAAAGTCTGGTGTTAACTTAACGATCACATAACTAATTCAAAAATGCATGGGTATATCTAATGACTAAAAACTGTTCAGACCTTAATGTAGCCGCCCTGGATACAGAGGTTGTAGAACAAACCGTCCTTCTTCTTCAACAAGTTCTCCGGAGTGTCAAACTCAACAACCTTACCTTTATCGAGACACAACACCTTATCACTGTCCATCACTGTATCGATTCTGTGTGCAATGGTCAAGATGGTTCTGTCACTGAAAGCGTGTCTGATAGTCTCCTGGACAATCTTGTCTGTCTCAACATCAACGGAAGCAGTAGCCTCATCCAAAACCAAAACCTTCGACTGGTTCAACAAAGCTCTTGCAAGACAAAGCAACTGTCTCTGTCCAACAGACAAGTTGGATCCACCTTCTGAAAGCTTGGACTCCAATCCCTGATTCCCTTCGCCATCGTTGTCCATGCTCTCAATGTATGGCTTCAAATGAGAGAGCTCCAGTGCTCTCCACAACTCCTCGTCTGTGTGCTTCCCTACCGGGTCCAAGTTTTGTCTGACGGTTCCTTCAAATGCCTGGGAGTCTTGTGGAATGATGGCGAGGTTGCTTCTCAAGTCATGAAGACCAAGCTTGGTTGTATCAAGACCATCAATGATGATGCGGCCAGACGTTGGCTCGATGATTCTGAAGAGAGCAAGAGACAATGTACTCTTACCAGCACCAGTTCTTCCAACAATACCAATTTTCTCACCAGGAAGAGCCTCGTATGAAACATCGTTGAGGACCAAGTCCAAGTTCTCTCTGTATCTCGTGGAGTAGTGGTCGAACTTCACCGCGCCCTTGTCTGGCCAGTTCTCCGGTGGTCTGACATCAGTGATCTCAGCAGCCTCAGGAGGCAAGTCACAGTAGTCCAAGACTCTCTCCACAGAGACAATATTTGTCTCGACCTCCACTGTCATGCGCACAATCAGCTGTAACGAAGACGTGGCACGGAGAGCACATGTGATGAGCAAACCAGCCATCGCACCACTGACATTCTGGACAACGGCAAGCGAGGCTGTTGTAAAGATGATGATGGCTCCGATGAACTGCAATCTGACATCCAACCATCTGTTGATCGATCTGAACATGTACAACGACTTCACTGTGAGATAGACGTTGGCGTAATGGATGAACATGAATCTTGGAACCTGCTGGTAGGCGAGAATGGTGCCGACACCGGAGAGAGTCTCACCGAGATGCGAGAACACTGGGGATCTGGACATGTTGACGATTCTCTTGATGTCTCTGGAGGTGGCGATGTAGAATCTCTGGTAGTAGATGTACACCACGGACAAGACGGCGACGATGATGAGGAAGGAAGGCATGTTGAGGCCAATGAAACCAAGCGTGAAGATGGTCTTGATGGTGCAGACAAAGAACACGTTGAACGATCTTGGAAGAGTCTCATCAATCTTGTTGACATCAGAGGAGAATCTGTTCATGATTCTTCCGGTTGGTGTTGTCTCGAAGAATGACATTGGCGATCTGACAACAGCAAAGGCCATCTCATCGTGAAGTTTGGCGGAGCCCCTGAGAGCACAGTAGATCCACATGATGATAGATCTGATCAGCATGAAAAGACCAGAAGAGATACCAAGAATGGCGTAGACAGTAATGTACATCCAAACGTTATCGTTGTCACCAGTCTTCTCGTTGTGTTCAGACCACATCTTCAACCAATAGTAGGTGGCAATGTTGAACAGCTGGGTCATCATCAGGAAGAACAAAACAATACTGACTGAGACGTAACCACAGGCCTTGGCATACTCCTTGTAAACTCTGAAGTCAACCTTTCCAAGGGCGGCAGTCTCCTCTTTCTGGGCAGTTCTTGTCTTCTGGCCATCTGGAATGGAAACTTTCTTGAAAGACGCAACACTTGCTCTTCTCAAAGTGGCAATACTGGCCCTGCGTGTAGCAAGTGGCTTCTCGGGGTCTTCTTCAAACGTGGACTGGGCAGAGGAGCTTGGCTCACTGGATGATGGCTCGGTAGAAGAACCAAACTCGGCAATCAAGTTGGAAAGCTGGGAGCCCGAAGAAACAACGTTCTGGAAGCTTCCAGTCTCAGCAATCTTGCCGTCCTGCAAGAGCACAATGTTTTCAGCATGGCTCAACACGGAGATGGAGTTTGTGGCCAAGATGATGGTCTTCGTAGCCAAGAGTCCGTTAATGACTTGGTCAATGATGTTTTTACCAACATGGGCATCAACAGCGGAGAGAATGTCATCCATCACATACACGTCAGATCTGGAGTAAACTGCTCTGGCCAAACTGAGACGTGCCTTCTGCCCACCAGAGAGGGAGATTCCCTTCTCACCGACATGTGTGCTGTCACCATCTGGGAGGATCTCAATGTCTGGAATCAACTGGCAGGCTTCAAGGGTCTTCTGGTAGAACTCCTCGTCGAGCTTGTGACCAAACAGGATGTTCTCCTTGAAAGAAGCATTCATGATCCATGGTACCTGAGCACAGTAAGCGATTGATCCGTGAATTTGGATATTTGGCTTCTTTCCGTCAAGACCAATACATGGAAGAGAACCGAGAATAGCCTGGAGGAAAGTGGACTTACCAGAACCAACCTTACCGACGATACAAGTGAGCTCGCCCTTTGCAGCTTGGAAGTGATCAATCTGGAGAGCAAGTTTGGATGAGCCAGTAGCAGACTCCTCGTCGTAGTCCTCCTCCTGAGTTTTCTTGTTACTCTCCCACAAGAAGCCGCAGTTGTCGATAACAACAGAAGCCTTGCCCATGATCTCAACCTTGTCAAAGTGTTGAAGCAAGTCAGCATCAATCTCATCAGAAGAGAGGAATCTGGAAATTCTGTCAAAGGACACAACGGTTTCAATAAAGGCAGTGATGAGCGCTGGGATCTCATAGATTGGCTCGGCAAGGATATCAAAGAGCGCCAATGCTGGGAAGGCAATGTCTGGAGTCAAAGGTTCCTTCATGAAGTAGGCGAAGCATGAGAAGGTGGAGAAACTGACAAAGAAAGGAATACAGTACCAAAGGAACATGATTCCAGCCTGGTATGCGTTAATCTTCTTGAGATTCTTCAACTCGAGATCGTTTCTGACGTGGGAGAGACGGCCAAGCATCTCCTTCTCAATGGAATAGAGCTTGATACTCTTCATACCTGTAAGCAACTCGTTGGTGACTTGGGTTCTTTGATCCTTGTAGTGCATCTGTGTCTTGTACAAGTTCTTGACGACCCTTGTGATATATGTGTTGATTGGAATGAGAACAATCATGACGACAACACCAGCAAAAGTGGCTTTGCCGAGCAAGATGTAGAGGGAGACCAATGCCAAAACAAGCTGGACTGGAACAGAAATCATTGTCTGGAACTGGTTGGAGAGATCCTGGACTCTGTTGACATCAACGCCCATGAGGTTCACGATATCACCAGTCGTTCTCTCCTTCTTGGCTTCTGGAGAGAGAGTGAGAGCCTTCTGGTAAATCATAGTCATCATAGCTCCCTTGGTTCCCAAAAGAGCTTCGTAGATGAGCAAGAAGTACTTGTTGTGAAGACCCACTTCAACGAGTGTGACAGCGAAGAGACCACCTGCAATGAGGAATCCAATGATTGGCTGGTCGGAGTCACTGTTGAAGAACTTGATGAGAAGCCTCAAAAGCTGTGGTTGAGCGAATGCCAAGATGTCATTCAGCGAGCCAAAGGTAACTGCTGTCAGAACAGTTGGGCCAAAGACCGAGATCATGGCTCTCACCAATGACTTCTTTCCCTTCTGAGCATCCCACGCAGCCTTCAAAGCCTCATAACTGAGTTTTGGGTCGAGTGCAACCGGCGGCTCCGGAAGATCAGCCTCGGTGATTCTGTGTGATTTGTATCCCTTCTCCAAGAGCGGATTCATCCACATGAGCGTGAGCTTGGAGAGGATATTTGCCTGGAGAAAGTCCTTGCCGATGTAGAGCTTGGCAACCTCGACAACCGGTGTGTAGAAGACGCAGAAGAGCAGCATGATGACAATGTTGTTCAGGAAGAGAAGGTAGAGAACAGGAGTGTTCTGTGCAACCGGGAAGTCAGTGAGCAGAGACTGCACGGCGGATGCACCAGTGAATGCTGAAGAGAATAGGAAGTAGAACAACATTGATCCGCGAGGAACTGCCGACTTGAATGGGTCCAAGTATGCTGACGGAAGAGCGATGAGCACGATAGCAACGGCGTTGAAGATGAAATATGGTTGGCCTGCGCAGAAGAAAAAGAGCGCTTGAAGAGCGATTGCAGTGAGGCTCCAAACTGCAGTCTTAGGAAGCTTGCTGAAGCGGATTTTTCCCTGTGCCTGGGCGGTGATGAGCTGAATGAGCTGAACCAGGCCGGCCGTGAGAAGAAGGACGGGCGGCAAAGCGATAAGAAGCTCCAAGAGACACGGATTAACCGCGTTGGTGCCCGGGATGATGAGCGAGTCACCAGCCGGGCAAGTGGCGTTTGTGAGAGGAGACAGACTCAGCATCATTGCTGGTTGGTGCTGGTCGTGTGCTGCCGTTGTTGGTGGTGAAGTGAGCTTGCAAAATTCGAGTTGGCTCTCTTCTGACGTAACGCCGTTGGAGTCGTGGCCCGTTCAAAATTTTCAGCCCGCCTTCTTTCTGTAAATCTCCGACGCCGACTGGCTTGAGCGATCAGCTGTTTATTGGGCTTTATTGAAACTTTAATACTGTATCTCACTATGGATCTCTAATACTCCCCAATATAAAGCGGCACGGACCCCAACTAGGCCGCCGAACCGCTGAACCCTCAAAGAAGAAGCATCATCAACTCCGCGCAAAAATGCCAACTCTCGTTCCACCAAACAAGCTGCTCCGCTGAACTGCCCAACGCCTCAAAAGCGGGGAACTCATCAAAGATCTTAAAGTCATCAACCATTCAAAGATGCTCAGACCAACACTCCAATCAGTCAAGCTCGCAGCTCGCCCACTTACGGCCCGCCAACTATCATCATCCCGGCCTCTTCTGAACAAGGTGTCTTTGACACTCTACGCCAAGGAGGGCTGCAGTCTCTGTGACAAGGCCAAAGTCGTTCTCACTGAGGTCGTTGGAAGCGACAAACTGACAAACAAGATCAACTTCACCAACGTGGACATCACAGACCCTCTGAACAAGCAATGGTGGGATGCCTACTGCTTCGACGTGCCCGTGTTGCACATCGACAGATACAACCAGAAGGAGCCAGTCAAGATGATGCACTATTTGAATGCCGAGGAAATCATTGAAGAGGTTAATAAGAAGCAAAATTGATTCCAGTTACTTCGTTGTGAAGGTATCAACGAGCGATGTTGGTCCCTTTGGAGCTCAGCTGATACTTGAAAACATACATATTGATGACACTTATGATACATGACAATTGTTACAGACAGCCTTAACAGTAAGCTGAGTCCATATACTTACCCTTGAACTTTTCTCTTCTTTCTGGGCTTTTCTTGTCCATGTGTCAAGAATCGAGATGTCCTCCGAATTTCTTCTTCTTGCTAAGCTTGAATGATACATCAACCTCTGAGGCCATTTGTGATTTTGTTGACGAAAACATAGTCAGCATTCAGGCTTGACACCGTGAAGTTTGCCTTAGAGTACCATTTTGAAGTTCGGCAGTAAGAGTCAGAATCCTCAATTTCTCGCCCATAATCAATTAGATTCCAGTACAATCAGTACGAATTTGGTCAATGTGTGAGCTCTCGGGGAGAATAGAGCCTCTGGCCTGGATACCTGTTGGTACATAAAGACCCATATAAGACCATCACCTTCATCTTTGGGAAAAAATGGAACTCTGGCAAGTATCCAGGGCCTATTCTGTGGAAGGAGAATAGCCTTGGGTTCAGGCAGCACGTGGGGCGTGTCGATGTTCCTGTTCGTTCATAGGCTGCAGATGAGGGGGAGGAAGACCTCAGATGACAGTTCGACAAGTCATGTCAGCATACTGAAGAAGTTAAAAGGCCTGTGTCTCGGTGCTGCTGTGATTGAAGTCTTGAAGTGGGTGCAAGTTTGTGAGTTTTGGCGTTTACGCGTCAGTGTTTACGTAATAAATCCCTACTAAATGACGTAAGCAATTTTATAGACTGGGGAAACGAAATTCCGCCGGGAGTGGGAGACCATCTAACAAAAGGAAAAGGGTGTCATCGACATGGAATCATGGCTTTTCAGGTTGGCACAGACAGTTCGACTACGGACTACTCTGCTGAGCTCCTCTCATCACTTGGAGCAGAGCTTGAGGTCCAGCGAGAAGAGTCGGGGCTGGCAACACCAATGTATCTTCCTCATTCGCCCTTGAGCAGCGGCAACAACTCCACAACGTCTTTCAAGACTCGCTCATTACACGCTGACAAGCTAAGGAGGTTCAGGAGATATCTCGAGTTCATCAACGTCCAGGCGGTACGGATCGGTGGCGAAGACAGTGATGACGCTGATGAGTTCTACAACGATGAGCTCTACTCGAAGCGTCACGAGACCAGATACGTTCAACAACCATTTGCATTCAATGCCAAAGAGGATATCGACATTTCTGAAGGTGCAACTAATTGCTATGAGACCTATGATGTACACCGTCCCCAGAAAGTGAAGCCAGTGGTGCAGAATGAGGAGAAGAGCATCCCACCTGCAGCGCAGTATGACGACGCGTTGGAGATGACTGAAATGACAAAGATTGTACTCAAAGACATCCACAGTGCAAGATACAAGAACAACCTATGTGTGTCTTATGAAGGATTCATCTTTCTTGGGTGCATGTCCAAGATATTGGTCTTGAAGGATGAGGAGCCAGTACAGTACCTCGATACCAAACCACCTTTCACTACGAGACGGCACAGGGAATGTTCGACTTGGCCATACTTTCCACACACTCTCAACCAGCTTAAGATTTGCACCTATCATGGAAGGCATGTTCTTGTTTCGTGTGTCGATGATGGAAGGGTGATGATCCATGATCTCTCAGATGTCCAGAGTGATGTGCGGTTGCCGTTGTTGGTTGAGATAACACTCTCTTCATCTGTTTGGGGTGTAGATATTCAAGGGGAGTACATCCTGATCTCTGACAACTCCCAGCGAGTAACTCTTCTGGGACTCTCACGGGATTCTGTTGATTATGGCGAGTCTGTCGAACTCATTCATAATGTTCCTGACGTCGAGATTATTGCCATCAGAGGAGACACGGTCCACACTGCTTGCGTATCAATCTCTGGGGAACTCATCAGATTCTCCTTCGAGTGTGGTCACAGGGGAACAACGTCACCCTCATTTGAGAAGTCTCCAATCCGAATTGACATGACGGAGATACGAGAGCACCAGGAGCCCACATTTAGCTCTCATGTTGCCTCAAGAACACAACTGCAGGAACACGGATGGACAGTCAACTGTGTTGAAGACAGATATTTCCGAGAAGTGAATGAGCCAAAGTATCTTGGTTCCCAACTCAAAGTCAACACTTTTGATGTTCTGCAGAGATCCCGAATCCTGGGCCTCATGACCAATCACCTTGTCTCGTCAGATCTCGGTGGGGCGGCATGGTATGAGACTATCCATATCAAAACCAAGTTTGATGAGGAATTCAGGATCATCAACAGGCTGAACTCGGTTACAGACAAGTGGAGCAGAGTCAAGAAGTCCTACTTCGAACTGGGCCCGGATAACATGAGCTCAGAGAGACCATACTTGCCCGAGTTCGGAGACAAGTTCCTTGTTGTCACAACTGCTTCCAAGGTCGCCCTTTATAGGGTCAACCATCTAATTTGCAATGCTGATACCGGGGACCTGTTTGAGGTTGGCCTGGTGGAGGAGCTTGAGTTCTCTAACAGAATGTCAATTGTCAAGATCATTCCTGAGATCTCTGCTGTGATCGCCGTCTCACAAGCGGGATTCTTCACAGTTTTCAGGCTCGTCAAGCACCGTGGACTGCACTCACTCAGAGAAGAACATGTTTGGCCAAGATCTCTCGATGAAAGCGGGCTGAACACCTCCCTTGCTTCAGTGATTGGCCTGGCTGTCAAGAAGATTGACCATACTACGTATTGGCTCTACTTCGCCTACAGTGATGGCAATATTTCACGATTCGAACTGAGCGAGAGGTCGAATGATACACTGGGACTGGCTATGCTTTGATAAGATCACTGAATGAATTACGACTACAACACGATTGAATGAACGTTTGATGAAGATAGAGCTCTGTATTACGTAAGCGTGGCCGAATAAGCCCGATGTGTAAGGTTCTGTGGGCCACTAAATCGCCACCTAGTGCTTTGAATTCCACAAGCCAGCTGGGATTAGTAATATTCATCATGGTATGCTTATGTCTAATTAATCTTCAGCGGATTTTGACTGCAAATATGAGCTAGCTCTGCTCACTCTGACCAGTGCAGACCAATATGCCTATGGAGGGCGTTGTAGAGGTCTTCATAGTCGGATTCATCCTGGCTGATCACATTTATCGCATAATCATTATCCTCTATTGATGGATAGAGGTCAACGATATCAGCAAACGAATATGGGGTTGAAGATGGTGCAGCTGTCTCCGATGGTGGAGTCTCTGAGCCCATCACTCCGCCGACTGTCCCCATGCTGAGGCTTGAATCCCGACTGTTGACACTGTCAGGGTCGGAGGAATAATCACTGAGGTTAATTATATCCCTTGGGGTGCTCGAGAAGCTCATCTCGCCATCCTCTGTGTCAGTCATAGCGTGGTACGCTGGAGTCTCGGTAGGCGTTGCCGCAGATCTTACCTGGTACTCTGGGGATCTGATCCAGTCACTTCCTGAGTTTGGGTCCTCACACAGCTGGAAATCCACCACTCTTTCGATGGTAACACATGAGGATTCCAAAGAAGACCTAGTTGGAGCAAAGGTGAGCTCAATCTTGAACGAGTGGTCGTAGTTTCGGCCGAGGCCCTTCGCGGTGAACCCTGTGCTTCTCAAACTGACTTCACCCAAGAAGGGAGTCAAGTCAAGGAGGTCTTGGTATTTGAACTGGGAGCCCAATGTTGGGTCATTAAACTCAGTGAAACTCTTGAAATCTGCAAGATTGAGCTTGATGGGGTGGCTCTCACTGCTCCAGAGTGTATTGGTGCGCTTGAGCATGTACTCCGGATCGCATCCCTCTCTCTTTGTTCCAGCGTTGGTGACTATCTCAATAGCGCTGAGTGTAGCAGACTTCAGCCAAAACTCTCCTAGTGCTGTATCTCCATCATCACACAGGTAGTGCTCTCTGTTGGCAGTGGTTCCAAGGAGTACCCTGTATGAGATGCTGTCTTTACTCGCAATAGCGGAGGGGAAGTACATGATGCACTGGAGGCCAATGTCGTAAAGAAGACCAGATCCGTGCGTTAGGCTAAAGGCACCAGCCTCATGAAGTGTTTTGGTGATGTAAACTGATTGGAAAGGTCTGTATGCTCTGCTAAAGGCATTTGGAGGACCGATTGGATATGTTCTTGAGGTCTTCTGGACGCTGCACAAAACTCTTGTAGCTGATGCAGCAGGAAGAGTGTAATCTTTCAGTTTGACAGTTGCAGTAAGAAGCCACGTTTGTTTCATTTCTTCTTGTAAAACACTCTGCAAACTCTCTCGTCTGTGGAATGAGGCCTGGCTATCCCCAGTAGATACCCTCATCACTCCAGAAGGGTACTGTAACACTTGGTTCTCGTAGGGGATAACCAGACTGAATTTCTTTTTGATGACTCTCACAGGAATTCTGTATGCTCTATGTGGCTCTTCATTGCGAACATGGTAGTCATTCTGTGTGGGATAGAGCCTCACTGTCTGCTTCGAGATGATGTACCCGAAGTCATTTCCCAGCCCGCTATCGCTGCCGGATAAGAGCTCCATGTTACCCTTCACTCCCCTCAGCTCCAAGTACACTGACTCACAGTGCTGCTCCTGATTGAAGGTGATACTGACATATCCCTTGAGAATATCTCCCTCCTCGTAGTGCAGGGATTCCCCGCCATCTTTGAGCTCAATAGCGATTGCACAAGCTGCAGTGTCTGCAAAGTCCTCCTCCTCTCTTGTCATATATACGTTTCTCTCAGGAGAACTGTGTTTTTTAGAGCTTCTACTACGTGTTTACTAGTACTAATCAAGAAATTTTCTAAGTTTCATGGAGGCTATTGATTGGCTGAGCAGGTGAGAGTGTAATCAATCTTCTCTACACCCGTCCACTGCTAACTCCGAAGTGGCCGGTATTTCCGCCGCCGGCAAAATCTCACACTCATTCACAACGCGTGCCAATGACGATAATCCGAGCGTTCTTTGGGATCCGAACTTCATATACACCTTCAGCCGATATGAATGTGCCATATTGCAGCTCTCAAATGTTGGTTGGAGATCTTCTGGGAAGGTTACTGGAGCAAAGTTGCCGGATAAGTCGAGAAAGAACTTCCCCGCGTGTGTGCGACGAAGAGCGGGATTCTTCAGTTCCTTCACTGGCTTTAAGCGGGCTAAATCAATCTTAATGGGATCAGATGAGTACATAATTGTCAGACGGTCCTTCAAATAGAGGCTGTGTGGCTGCTTTAAGAGAGCCTTAGACTCGGAGCGCAGAACAATTTTGCGCTGACGGAGATAGAAGAAGCCCTCTCCATTTGAGGCAGCGTCCTGATTGCCTTTAGTGTCATCCATCATTCCATCTGTCTTACTAGTGGGAGAAACAGGGTCTCTTCTGAACTTCTGTTGGCTCTCCTGTGTGATCAGATAGGCCTTAATCTGGTGCTTTTCTCCAGCCCTCATCCGACTTGGCATCACAACAACAACCTCAATGAGTGGCGTGTTGAGGTGTCTCCACTCGAGACGGTAGTTCTCTTTCAAAGGGCTGCTGAAGACCTTCTTTGGCCATCCTATACTCTTACATCCAAGCTCCCTGGAGTGTACTGGGACTTCTGCCGCCAGTGAGGAAGTGTGCAAGGGGTTCATTTTGAGATCCTTTCTCATGTTGAAAGATCCGTTTTCAGTCTTGACCTTAACATTAACCCAGTAGCTCACATATACTTCTTCCCATGGGTTTCCATCTTCCATGCGAAGACGCATTTTAAAGCTTGGCGGGAGAGCAATAATCTTGTTGTGGTTGACGTTCGCCATCAACTGTGAACTGTCCATGTCATGGTCGTAGTACTGTCTCTCCCTTTCGCTCTTCCAGAGTCTGCTGGACTCCCGTGACTTGCCATCAGTGCAATATGTAGATATTGGAATCTGAAACTCAAACTCAGTCCTGAGCTCTTGAACTTCTGTCACGTTGTAGAGATGCCCAACTGCCTCAGTTGCATCAGGGGTTGGGAAGAATGTGTGTGTGTCGTACAGGAAGTAGTGGTTTGCTAACCCAGAGAGGGATGATTCCTCTGAATGTTTACCTTTTTTAAAAGTTACTGTGGCCCCAAAAAGCTCCACCTTTGCAAATTGAAGGCGTGTGTCCACGGGGAACTTGATACTGGCAACGCCAGTGAGGGTGTCCCCTGGCTGGTATCTCCCTGAAGGCCTGAGTGGGGTAAGGGCTAAGGTGATTGCAGGAGAGTCCATAGTGATGATAGGCCTTGCTCTTGGATTTTGCTGGACTCCCTTTCTTAATTGATTATAGCACCTGTGATCCCTCAGGCAAGGTGTTTATTGGCTGAGTGGGTACTGCGCAGGCGGCGAACTCGGAGGCTCGGAGTAAAGCATCTTATCTCCGAGGGCGCGTAGATGAGGGGTTATGATGAGGGGTCGCAACAGACCGAAAACAGATCCTTGGCTGAGAAATACATATTTTGTAAAAGCCCTTTAGAACTAATAGGTCGATCCGGGTGTACCTGTCTGTAAACAAAGACAATCAAGTCCTAATATCCAACATGTGTGCTACTGTTAGCGTTGAGCTCGAAGCGCCCGCTACTCCAGAGAATCAATACACCCCAGGTTCGATGGTCCGTGGTAGAGCATTGGTGAAGCCAAATTCAGAGATGAGCTTGAAGCATATTAAGATTGAGCTTGAAGGTATATCAAGGACCACAGATGATGAGGGAAGAGAAACCCATCGCTTCCTGCATTCTGTGCGGACCTTCTCTCCTCGCCCCCTCCTCAAGTTCGACGTTGACACCGGTGTTGCTGTGATTGCAGGCGGTAAAGTGGTAGAGGTTGACTTTGAATTCCAGATCCCTAAAGCAACGCAATGTAGCGATATCCGGAAGCACAAAAGCAATCCGATCCCACCAACCTTTTTCATCGAGGATGCCCGGAGAAGGGAAAAGGCAGAGGTGAGGTATGCAGTAAAGGTCAGTGTGATTCAGTCAAACAAACCCGACAATGTCAAGAAGCTGTTTCCAATTACTGTGGCTAAGCCTTTCTTAGAAGAAAAGCTCCGACCTGTGCCTGAATTACAGCAGTCTGTGAATAGCACGGGTGTCTTGGAACTGAGAAAGAGACTCGACGCCTCGAAGACCTTAGGTTCTTTTATGGACTGGTTTGCTCCTAAAGCTGAATTTCAAAACATTCGGTTCCGCATAATGAAAATACATCCCCTAAGGATCCAATCTGGAGAGAAGCTCCCATTGAGGGTACTCCTCATGAGCAACACGCCGCCTTCTTCTTTCCAGAAGACGGCTGAGATCAACGGAGTCAACATCCAGGTCTCCAACGGATTGGGTCTTATATGTCTCAAGAACTACACAATCAGTCTTTCTACTGCTACCATGATGAATACTACAGAGAACAGTGATATCCTCACGAAGAGATTCGTCCTCGCGATGTCTCGTCAACCGGCTTTGCTCGATCTTGCAGAGCTCCAGCCTTCATACAAGCTGAACGTGGACTGGGCCTGTCCTAGCCAGTATTCCATGGATATCACACACTTATTTAATGACTGTGTCATTCCAGAAGTCATTGGTCCCTTTGATTGCTGTAATATTTCACATCTTCAGAGAGTCGTTTTGTGCGCGACCTTCACCGCGAGCAGCGGGTACAATGACTACACCAAAGGTGCCATTAATGGACCTTGTGAGGTTATCAACTACATAAACAAAGCATAAGCAAACTAAAAGACATGAACTATTACTGCTTGCTATCCTCCGCTGTTCTCTTCATGGTAATGTAGCACTTATCCCACGACTCCGCCAAAGTAGGGGACCAAATTCTCTCCTTTCCACCCTCAAGATAAACAGCACAGCAGGCCCGGTGACCGTACTTAATACCAGCGACATTAAAAGATCTAGGGAAGTATGGCATCTCAAACTCTTCCAAGTGGTCAGAGATGTCGATGGCGTACATCCGATGCCACTCCTCCTTGTCGCCATCGTAGAGTTGCACAAAGGGCTTCAGATCAGCAAAATCAACCGCGATATCCTTGATGGTAATGAGGGGTCTGGAGTTTTCAATCAATGTAGGCACATTTTGAAGGCGAAACTTAACCAATGAGTTGATCCGGTATTGGAGGCGCGTGATTTTGATGCCGCCAAACCCACTTGTCTCACCCCCCGCGTTTCGGAATTCCGTTGGAGGGCTCTTGGAAACCAAATAAGCCTTAAACTTGTACTTCTCGTCTACTTTCAAGACTTCGGGTCTGTGAATAACAACAGAGTATTCCAAATATGGGCGCTTGTCTTTCCACAGATGCCCCCAGAGGCCTCTGCTCCGCTTCATCTGCACTTTGACCTCATCATAGACCCAGCTCTCACCATCTACTACCCCGTTAGGCAATGGCTCATCAGAGTGGTTGTCAACTCTAAAGGTCTCAGTAGCAGTGATGTTCATAAATCCAATCTTGGGTCTGACAATGACACAAGAAACAGAGTATGCAATCTTTGCCTCGGGTCCCTCTGTGGAGTGGGCAGCCCTCATTGTTGGTGGGAGGGGCCCGGACCATCCCTGGTACCCGAACTGGTGGCAGCAACGTGGGACCGCAGGTATTTTGAACGATATAGTCTTCTCAATGTGTGTTCCAGCTTTCATCAAGTGTGTTTCGTCACTCCCTGCGCTGTCTGGCGCTGTGTCCTTGGGGTTGGGGAAGATGGTCTTCATTTCATCAATCAAGATCACATCCTCCTTTGGTGGAGGTTTCACTGATCTATGCGCTCTAGAAGACTGAATCTTTCTGGCAATGCCTTTAATGTTTGCATAGAAGCCTTTGATTATTGTGTCATCTGGGAAATCGGCCTCAACCTTCACAGACACAAAGTCACCAGGGTAGTAGAAGGTCTTCTTGTTGAGGATCGTGATCTTGGCGGTGGTAGGTGCAATGGCGGTGCCCCTTGAGCTGGAAAAAGCACGGAAGCCCATTATGTCACACTTTTCTTGGTGCTCGGTACTCGGTAGCTGGAAATGAGTTCTGATGTCCGTAGAGCTGGCCGAAGCAGTGAGCATGAGCCCGGCTTTGTTGTTGAAGGATGGCTCTCACATAACTGCGCATGAGTGGCTTTCTGTCTGCCATAGAGCAACTTGGTGCCAGTAATAAGACTTAAGTATGCAGTTCAGACAGTTCAAGAAAGGCTCCAGACTCAAAAAGTCATCTATGGGGCACCAGGCGCAATCAGAGCATTTTTGTGGGACTTTTTTTGCACAGCATGCAGGTGTTGGAAATTCAAAAAAAATGAGGTCCTACCCGGATTCGAACCGGAGTTGTTCGGATCAAAACCGAAAGTGATAACCACTACACTATAGGACCGAAAATTACTCGGAAATGGCGCCGCATGAATGTTGAGATACAGGACGCGAGGTTCGGGTGTTTCCTAAATAGGAAGTTTGTTCCCGCGGAAGCTGACCGGGTGCCGAAAGACACTAGCATAATTGTCATTCTCTGCCTTCCAGCTCTATCTGGTGAATACAAAACTGACTACGTCATCAACTTCAAAGTATTAAATTCTTCTTAAATCATAGAGTAAAGCGCGTATGAGTGCATTGGGGCACCTCAAACCTCACAAGAGGAACTTGAAGCGCACGTCTCTGTCGTCCTTTGGCCTCTCATCCTCCATGACAGGATCATCATCAGTCTTCACAGACTCGTCCAGTTGTGCCTGTCTGTTCTTGTTCATTCTGTTGTAGTTCCACATGGTTGCACCAACGAGCGGGAATCCAACACAAGTCAGCGAGAGTGCAATCTTGAGGCCCTTGAAGTATCTCGGAGCGCTGTCCGTGGTGTAGATCTGACCAGCGAGGACACCAGCACAACTTCCCACTGAGGTGATCATTCCACCCATTGTGGCTCTCTTGTAGTGTCCTGCGTTATTGTTGTTCGCCCACATGATGCTAAGCGCAGAGCAGACATAGATTCCCACTCCAATCATCATGCATCCGAAGTAGCGGGCGCCGAGTGGCTCAGCGGCAATGAGGATGATGTAGCCCAGGAGGTTGAAGGCGAGGCCAAAGAGAAGGAATCCTCCGCGATGAGTGAACCTGTCAGAGAGGTAGGCCACCACAACAAAGGAAATCAGTGCAATGGTGTAGAATGGAATTGTGAGAAGCTGCGAGGCGTACTTGTTGTATCCCATGCCCTTGATGATCGATGGGAGGAAAGTCGAGATTCCAAAAAGTGTAAGGTCAGCACAGAACTCATAGCAGCAGATCATGATGTTGTTGATATCCAAGAGGGATCTGCGGACTTCTGACGAGGTGAACTTCTCCTCTTGGTAGAAATCAGGGTACATCTGGAGTCTGATCTTGAGTACTTCCCTTTCCTCCGCTGTGAGCCACCAAACTTCTGTCAGTTTGTTGTTTGGGAGAAGCAAAAAGAGCATTGGACATGAGATGATGGTCAATGCTCCCTCAATGGCGAACAACCATCTCCATCCTTCCCAGCCATGAGCATTGATCTTGATAAGACCATAAGCCAACAAGCCACCGAACGCACCAGCAATAGCGGCGGCTGAGAACACAGCAGAGCACCTCTTGGCCATTTCCTTCTTCGTGTACAGCATACCGAGGTACACGTTGATGATTGGCATGATTCCACTCTCAAAGAATCCTAGAAGGATACGACAGGCCAGAAGCGAGTGGTAGCCCGTGACGAAGGAGGTGCAGAGGCACACGATTCCAAAGCACACCATGAGTGAGGTGAGTGTCATCTTGATTCCAACATACTTGAGTGAGAGGGCAAATGGGGTCTCAAAGACGACGTATGTGACAAAGAGCAGTGAGACTGCATTTCCGTACTCATTTCCTGTGAGGCAAAGATCATCAGCCATTCCTGCTGCTTCAGCATTACCAATATTTGACTTGTCGAGGTTGGAGAAGAGGTAGCAGAGACAGATACATGGGATAATGATGAAGTCAAACTTTCGTAGGACTCTTGCTTCGACCTCTTTGAATGATGGATCTGATAGAAGAGTACGTTCTTTTGTCATCGTGTTGTATTGAGGGGAGATTGGCTCTGAGAGTGAGCTCGTGCGTATCGACATGGTGATGAGAGTGGTGAAAAAACGTCGATGGAAACACTTCGGTGTGAGCTTCAGCGGAAGAGGGGAGTATGGAGCTTAAGCAGCTAAACGAGAGGTGGGCTTTGAGACTCGAGAGATGACCTGACTCAGAGGCAGAGGTGCAAAAAATGAAATGTTCGGGGTCCAGAAACGTGTATGCAAGGGTTCAAAAAGGCCCTCTTCACGGTTCTAGCAGCAAGGATCATGAGCTGGTGTCATAGATGAGATTCACCTGTGATATTGTGTGTTTTCTGGTCCATTTTGAGTGATTCAATTGCCATTTAAGGCCCTCTTCTCGTTGTTATTGGCGGCGTGGAAAGCTGCCAGAGCCCGAGCGGAGGTGGTGCCGTAGAGCGAGTTCGCGAAAATTCGCGAAACTGGTATGGGGCACTCCAAATTTTGGGAGCGCCAGAAAATCAACAGACATTTCTCTCTTTGGCCAGTAAACAAGGCCAGAGAAGGCAGTAACCAGCTCTGCTACTTAAGGCGGTATGACCTATTTTGAATCCTCCTTCATCCTCTTCACTCTTCCATCTCATAAGCGTCATCAAATCGAACAATGACAGTTGCCTCCCAGGAAGACGTTTACATCAAGGCAATCATCACCACGCCGCCAGAGAACATCCACGTTGGAGGAACCTTCTCCGGCAGGCTGAGGGTGTTTTTCCATGAGAGCTTCATGGTGAATCGCATCAATATGAGATTCTATGGAGAGTGTACAGTATCACACCACGGAAAACTCCACCGTGCAGTCACTGAGAAGCACGAGCTCTTGAACATGCGCGCCACTCTCTTCCCCAAAAAGACATGCTGCGAGACTTTGTGTCGCTCTAATCCTTGTATGGAAACTTTTGACAAGAGTGCCAACCTGGAGATCAATGGAGACAGCGTCATTGAGGAGGACTTCAGCTTACACATTCCAAGAGAGTGTCTCATCGATGGCGACTCCCAGCACCAAGCTGGCAAGCACTGGACCACACCACCAACCATCTCTGCCAAGGATGAGCACTACGAAGTCAAGACGGAGTACTTCCTTGAATTCACAGTTTATACACCAGACACCACAGCAGGGTACATCCAGAAGACGATTCCTATCATGGTGAAGAGAGCACCTACCCCGCCATCCAAGTACATCAGTTACAAAGACGACCATTGCACCGAAACGCTTCATTCGCACTTGCGTATTCACTTCCACAAGAACACATGGACCAAGCATGATGAAGAGTTTAACATCCTTTTCGTTTTTCCAGTGTGCATGGTTACATCTGCTGAGCTTTCCGAGCGCAACAAGTTCAAGGCGTACCTCATCTCCAAGCGTCCCGCCTCGGAGCTTCACAACCACAGCGGTCTCCGTGAGACACTTCGTCTCAGCGAGTACGAGTACAGTGTCAATACAAGAACCACAGTCAAGATCGGGAAGCATGAGCATCACATCTTTTCCCGCAAGACGTTTGGATGGTGTATCCAGGGTGACTCCCTTGTGCTCTCGGAGTTGAAGCCCGTGAGCCACTTTGACTATGGGGCCCAGTATGATTTGAAGAGACTGTACTATGGCTACTACGCTATGGATATCTCGGATTACTTCAAGGCTCCTGTTATTCCTGATGATACTTCGCTTGATTTTGAGATGCCGTGGGTCGTGCAGAAGCAGACCTTTGGTGTCCATTTGGAGTTCAAGGATCCTAGTGAGCATCTCATGGAGAAGAAGGCGGATGTCTTCACGCCTGTGGACTTCTTCAGGGATGATGTCTAGATCTGCACTAATTCTACGTCTTTAATGTACTATCATTTGGCAGCTTAAACAAGTAGAGTGTCTTTTTTTTTTGAAATACGTATAGAACGTCAAGAACCTGGCCTGGGCGAGTATGCGGAAACCGAAACGTAGGCAGCGAAGCGCGCCGGAGTGAAGGTGTGGAGCTACGAAGACCAGAGTGAAGCGTGCCAGGTTCTTGAACTTGGGGAGCTGGACAGGAGCTTACTCTTAGTCCGTTCGACTCCGTGCATCCACCTACGATGCGGGGGAGGTTGCGTCTTTTTTTTTTTTTGAAATACGTCGACGCGGTATAGAATTAGCCGCGTACCAACCAAAAAACCTAAATAGTACAGCTAATTAATACGGGTGCGACATTCATACAACGTACCACCAATGACGTACTGAATACTGAAGATAGGTACATCAGCTTGATCGTGTTCGTTGGCGCTGCTGATTGCTATTTCCTTTGCATACAAGCTACCCAGATCCAATTCTCATGTGTTGCTTTTTTGACTCCTGACTACGTATCATTTGTCTTTCAGAGTGCTTGATCGAGCCGACCGGGCCGCCATACAATCAGGCTCCTTTGAGTACTGTTTGGCATATTGCACTGAGTTCAAGGCTTGGTCCTCTCATTCATATTGGTACTACTCCAGGATCAACCACTGCAGTCCGGGTGGCGAAGCTCAGTTTAGTGCAATGGTACTAACAGAGCCCACTTTTCGGCGCTGCAATTGAACGATTTCCACTCATTATGAGTGTCTACCCAACACAACCCCATAAGCCATGTAGTTCATAGTCCATCTCATGCTACTATCGCCATAGCTACGATGATGAGAGTGTTTTGTTTTGACGCCCAAAGGAACTGGGGAAATCGTGTTCCAGATCGTGACATACATTCACCGTTGATGCTTCATCCAGCTCAGTCAAGACCCAAGTGAGGTACAGAAGCATAAACCAGGCTTCATGTAAGCACATCCGTGGTTAAGGGGGGCTGAGAAAGCGGTTCACTTACTTGGAGTACTGTCACATTAACGACTTCGTTGCATGCAACCCTGAAGGATTCATTTGTATCTTGCCCAACGAATGATCTGTGGCCATAACCAGTCAGAACATAAACAATATTCCATGGAACATGGAACATGGAACACTTCCAAGCTCGCACTTCAATTTTAGCTTTTTCGTCTTCCAATGTTACATATGGTTCTATTCGATTAGTATGCTATCCCCTTGCTATTGATGCTCCCTACGACATCACTCAGATGTAAAAAGTGACCAACCTTTTGGGAACATTCCTTTTGGCGGAAATCAGAGGAACACAAACACACAAACCATCTACAGTCTACTTCGTGGAAACTCTTGACGAGTCAAAGCCGCAAGTTGTGGAAGTCATGCCTGACAACCTGACAACGTCTATCGACTCCGAGCTGTTCACTTTCAGTGTTGGTGGCGCGCGAAATTGGAAATTCGCGAATTAATTGCTCGTGATGTGTGAGCTCGTTTGCTCGCATCTGATTGGACGGCAGCTCGGGGCAACTCATTCTGTAGTACTAGCGCAGTCCGGGCCGGGCAGTGGGGGCCTTTGTGTAGACACTGGCCAATCATCTTGTCTAATTAATACCCACTGAACCGCCAGAAGGACAAACTTGGCCACACTCATATACAAAGCGCACGCGAGGCTTGTCCCCACAGCGAATTAGCGGCCCATTGTTCGGGAGTGGCACATCCTTCAACGCCTGTCAGTACTCTCAGCCTCGGTACTTTTCAGCCAGTCTCCAGCGCCCGAGAGCATTACTTCCCAGCCAATCAGAGAGCTCCCCATTGTCATCGCAGTCATCTGAGCGTGTTTCTCGGGCCCGGAAAGGTGCCAAATAAGCTTATTTCGCCAGGTTGCTTCGTATGTTCCCAGAGCCGAGGTCACGTGCACGGCTCGGGCTGCTCGGAGATTGAAGAGATAGCGCGCACTGTTTGTGGGGCTTTGGGGCTGGAAGCGGGCTTTAAGGTGTGGAGTATCGTGGAGTGTGTGGTATGAGGTCTCAGTAGTGTCATACTATCTGAGCTAACATAAACTCCTTATCCACCACAGCAAAAAAAGGCTTGAAATGCTTCTCCAGCGTGGCGGCCAAACAGTGCACACCCCGAAATTTTTTTTTATCTGATCGATCGCATTTTGGCTGCGTATTCTGTATTCTGCCGGGAGTCTTTTAGTAGCGAGAACGAGGGTGAAGGTCTTGTGATGGAGGCCAGTTGGAGTAATAAAGCACAATAGAACAATTACACTATTAAATAATCATAGCACCTTCCCACCACGCGCGAAACAGTCAAATCCGCCACATACTCCCCGCCTTCTCGAGCCCCCCATAACGTGGTCGGTGGTATCGGGTTTATTTGCCCGGCTGCCCAGCTTCTCTGCTGGCCCCCCGTATAAAGCGGAAAATTTTCCCTTCTTCTCCCTCCTTCACCATCTCTGTCTCCAGAGCTCCAACCTCATCACATCCCCACACTCACACAGTCATGAAGTTCGCTTTCTTCCTGCCGGCACTCGCCCTCGCCGCTGCTCTTCCAGCACCTGATGCCATGATCACTGCTGCTCCGCTCCTCAAGCGTGGAGGAACCGAGGAGAAGCAGCTCACAGACAAGATCTGGACCTCCACCTCTGGCGGTGTCACAGAGAAGGTCACTCCAACTGTCATCGACGGTGTCACCATCTCCGCAGACCCTGCCTCCTCCTCCGAGATGGGTGTCTGGGCCTCTGTCGACGGCTCTGGAATCCCATACCTCATCACCCCAACAGTCTCGGACGGCACGACGGTCTCCACCTCGCCAACACCGACAGACTCGTCCTACCCAACTGCTGATGCTGTGCCACCAGTTCTCAGATGCTTCGGCGACGCTGTTCCAGACTCTGACACTCAGGGCTACCCATTCTGCTCTGCTCTCAACGGCACAGAGATGATTGTGGGCGAGACCTACTGGCTCACATGGGACCCAACCTACTGGGACGACGACGACATCACCCAGGTCTCCCTTTCCTTGGTCGCCTACCCACAGACTGGCTCCGACAACGACACTCTCTTCACCTCTGATTACGTCTCGCGCGTTGATGGATACTACCCACTCACGATCCGTCCAGGCTACATCAGATCAGGCAACGGATACATGTGGGTCACCATCACACCTCTCGTGACCTCTCAGTCCACCTCCTCGAACGTTGGTGTTGTCACTGGTCCTCTCGTCAGAGCCATCATCTCCTCTTCTGAGGCCTCCACCGCCATCACACGTGTTCCATCCGACAACAACATCGACACCGCCTCCTCCTCGAGCAAGAAGTCCAACGCCAAGGTCATCGCCCCAGCCGTCGTCGTGCCTGTTGTTGCCGTCATCGGTATTGCCGCCTTTGTCGTGTGGTACTTCCAGAAGCAGAGAAAGAACAACTCTGGCATCTCCAACTCTGGTGCTGCCGACGCGCACGCCGGCCCATCCGCTGGTGAGATCCACTTGTCCAGAACAACAACCAAGGACAACGCATCCATCATCACCGAGGAGACTGGTCACAATCCATTCCAGGAGACCTCCAGAACTGTCCTCTGATTTTGGTGATGCTGCCTCTCCTTGATTTTGCCCATGAACATACTCCCCCTCAGTCCAGTCCCCCCAATCCTGTGTGTGTTTCTTTCTTCCTCATTTGTCATATCTGATGCTTCTCTAAGCACGTTTAATTCCTTTTTTCAACCTTCTCCACCGTTGTCATGCTTCTCTTCGTGGCTGCTATCTCTTTCTGTTTCCATTCAAAGCAAAGTACATATTCACTCCGCACACACACATACGCGCGCCTGGCTCGGGCATAAGACTGGGACTGGGGACGTTTCACACACACACACACATAAAAAATTCGATGTAATTATTAGCTCTGTGTTTGTTTTGTTTTGTTTGTTTTGAGAGGTGTAGAAATGGCTGATACCAAGTTGTTGTCGTAATAATTATTCCTATCAACTTCCATAGAAGCCGTCCGCGAACTCGGCAAGACCGTCGACGCAAGAAAAAAAAAACATCAACTCTTCAACTTTGACCAAGAACAATTAGAATTTACTCCTTACTGTACCCAGTTTCCAATTGGCTTGTTATGTTCGACTCTCGACGATTTGTTTCGGTTGTTTATTATCGAAAATCTCGTGCTGAAATAATTGTTTGACGTTTGACATCGTTCCAGCAAGGACACAAGCTCAGGTTGAACGTTGAACACAGACTCAATCCGCCTTACGCGTAGGTAACGCATTATATGGCACTTTGAGACTATAGACACATCATGCTCGCGTCCTCGATCCTCGACACGCTCAATCACTGTGTTTGGGCCCTCAAGTAGTGATGCTCTAGGGGGCCTACGAAGTGTGAGTTGCTGTTTGGGGAATACACAATTTCCCACTACTGAGTGGCGCACTATTCTGGATTCGTAGTTTCATTTCATTATTCATAGCACATTAGGTGATGTTGGATGTTGGCTCTAGCTGGCCACTATGCGACCATGCTTCCCTGGATCTTTGCCGCAGCCATCGTTCCCTCTCTTCCCATTCGCAACAGCAACAGCGCCGCTTCCCATAGGGCGCTCCAACACGATGTCAAAATCAAGGGAAGTATCCAGTTTGAGTGTACTTCTCCTCTTGTACCCTTTCGCAACCCTGAATTGAATTTCTGCGAACAACTTGCCATTGTGGTCTTTGCCCTGGGCAATGTTGCAGGTCTCGAAGCTCTGAGACTTGAACTTAATATCCACCTCCTCAAGTGATTCCTGGTCCGGGTCAACCCGGGAGAGCAGATCCGATATGTCAATAACGTATTTGCCGTCGAATAGAGCTCTGAACATGGCACTCCGGTTGTCAGAAAATGTGTAGGATCTGACAGGCGACATCGTCACGAGGTCAACATCCATAGGCTCATTAAGATCAAGGACCGGAATGATGCAGTCCTTCGTTAAGGATGTTGAGCCGGCCCTGAGCTCAAGCTTCTTCAAACATCCAATCGTGATCCTCTCAATAGTCACAAATGTTTCACGGAATGGAGGTCTCATGTCTGAGAGGAGAAACAGCTGGAACTTGGGAACATCGTCAGGACTCATGCACTTCGGTGCAACCAACGCAAAACTCATGGAGGAACTGTATGATGGGTGTGTGGTTGGGATGACCTTTGGGGGTCCTCCCATTGCTATATGATCGTAGGTGTAGTCTGACGGTGTGTAAGACTTGAAGCCTGGGGCACCAACGAAAACCTTCTTCTCCTCTCGGTACACGCTCTCTCCACTTAGCAAAGAAGGAAACACACTCACACTGACAAAATGGGAGATGCAGGCGCTCCACTGGTAGTCATTGTACGTGAAAGAAGGTGGTAGTGTGTTACTGCCTCCTCGCTCAAGGTGTTCATACTCTGGGTTGATGAAGCAAGACGTCGTCTTGGGGATCTGAATCGTCACCGTCTCCTTGATGACCTCTCCTCTCATCTTCTTGCAGCGCGTCACCCCCAGGCGCGTGTCTGTGCGAAACAACACCTTATCTTGAGAAGCCAAGGGATGGTACTCCCTAACATACGATCTTGTGAACTCCTCCAAGTATGAGGTGAAGGAGCTGGACTGGAACTCAACAACGATCTCTCTCACGTCCACGTCTTCGAGAAAACGCACCTCCACATCCACCACGAGCTCATCTCCAGGGTAGTAGGTCTTGTCCGCGATGTCAATGATGATACTTAAAAAGTCCATCACGCAAACATGAGTTTTGAGTTTTGAGACGGTTCCCTCACTGTGATGAAGCTGTTGAAGATGTGCTGAAGATGATCAGTTTCGTGTTTTGATCACCGGCGCCTTCCAAGATTTTGGAGCCAGATCAGTTAAGCACCAACCTCGCGCCACACCAGCACACCGCTCCCATACAAATAGTGACTCATATTAATAACTCTACAACCAAGACACTTATCACAAAAGTGCACCGGTTCCAGACTCTCTAGCCACTTTCTAAATTTCTGGTGTGCTTTTCAGGCTCTTAAACGGCCGTCTATTATTCAGATCGAAAAATGGGCCAAAAATGAGTACTTTGAATGAACTTCTCATTATGGATTACACCACTCCATTTTCTGGGAAAACTGGGTATTTTTGTAACTTTTTACCCTCTATTTTGGCCCTATAAGACATGCAGGTGAATTCTACGGCATTTTTTACCCTAGTGTAATGTTTATTTAGTGCTTTACTTGATCTCGGCCGAAGTGCCGCGGCCTCATCATCATCATGAGAGTACGTCGAGGCCGAATCCTCACGCGTCGTCATCTCTCTTCTTGCCCATATTCAAAACCCCAGCGATGACCAGGGCCTTTAAGCACCCCGACTACACTACAAAGCCATCCAAATAATAGAATATGTCGATTATTCCAACTAGAAACGATCTCTTTCAGGGGCCCAGCACACCAGGCCAGCCAAATAAATAGTTTGCAAACGTTGTGTGAGTGATGTATACATGTTCACCAGCAGAGCTTCTTCTTCCCAAAAATTAAAATGCAAAAATACCGAAAAACCCATAACAAGAACGAAACAAGCTTCTCCCAGCGCTCAGGCCTTGGAAGCCATCTTGTTCAAGGCGGAACCGTACTTGAACCACTCGATCTGCTCAGAGTTGTAGGTGTGGGACAATGGAGTCTCCCAGGCCTCGCCCTCCTTTGGATGCACTCTCAAGGTGACGTTCTTGCCTGGAGCCAACTCAGTGAGGCCGAGGATGTCCACGGTGTCGTCTGGGTTGATTCTGTCGTAGGCCTCTGGCTCAACAAAGTTCAATGGCAAGAGACCCTGCTTCTTCAAGTTGGTCTCGTGGATACGGGCAAAGGACTTGGTGATGATGGCGAAACCACCGAGGAATCTTGGCTCCAAGGCAGCGTGCTCTCTGGAGGAACCCTCACCAAAGTTCTCACCACCAATGACAACCCACTTGATGCCAGCGTCTCTGTAGGCACGGGCTGTGTCAGGAACACCATTGTACTCGCCGGTGTAGATGTTTCTCACGTTGTTGGCCTTGCCGTTCTCAGCGTTGATGGCACCAATCATGTAGTTGTTGGAAATGTTCTCCAAGTGACCACGGTACTTCAACCATGGACCAGCCATAGAGATATGGTCAGTGGTGGTCTTACCGAGAGACTTGATCAAGATTGGCATGTTCATACCGTCCTTACCGTCCCATGGCTTGAATGGAGTCAACTTCTGCAAACGGTCAGACTCTGGGGAGATGATGACGTTGACGGAGGCACGGTCAGCTGGTGGGGCCTGGTAAGTGTTCTCACCTGGGTCGTAGCCTCTGACTGGGAGGGAGTCTCCAGATGGAGCCTTCAACTTGAACTCCTTGCCGTCGGCACCAACAAGAGTGTCAGTGATTGGGTTGAATCTCAAGTCACCGGCAATGGCGTAGGCGGTCACGAGCTCTGGAGAGGCAACAAAGGCGTGTGTCTCTGGGTTACCATCGTTTCTGGCTGTGAAGTTTCTGTTGTAGGAGGAGACAATGGTGTTCTTGTCACCCTTCTTGATGTCCTGTCTGTCCCACTGGCCGATACATGGACCACAGGCGTTGGCCAAGACGACACCACCGAACTCCTCGAAGGTCTGCAACTGACCATCTCTCTCAATGGTGGCTCTGATCTGCTCGGAACCTGGAGTGACAGTGTACAAGGTCTTAGCCTTGAGGCCGTGGTCGGCAGCGTCCTTGATGATGGAGGCGGATCTGGTCATGTCCTCGTAGGAGGAGTTGGTACAGGAACCAATCAAACCAACCTTGACCTCCAATGGCCAGTCGTTGGCGACGGCAACCTCCTTGATCTTGGAGATTGGAGTGGCGAGATCTGGAGTGAATGGACCGTTGATGTGTGGCTCCAAGGTGTTCAAGTCAATCTCAATGACCTCGTCGTACTCACAGCCCTCGTCGGCCTTGAGGAAGTCGTTCTTGTACAAGGTGGCAAAGTCAGCAATCTTGTTACGGCCAGTGGCGTTCAAGTACTCAACCATGGACTTGTTGAATGGGAAGACGGAGGTGGTGGCACCAATCTCGGCACCCATGTTGCAGATGGTACCCATACCGGTACAAGAGAAGGTGTCGACACCGTCACCGAAGTACTCGACAATCTTACCAGTACCACCCTTGACGGTTGTGATACCAGCCAACTTCAAGATAATGTCCTTTGGAGAGGCCCAGCCGTTCATCTTACCGGTCAACTTGACACCGAGGATCTTTGGAGCCTTCAACTCCCATGGCAAGTCGGCCATGACATCGACAGCGTCGGCACCACCGACACCGATGGCGAGCTGGCCGAGACCACCAGCGTTTGGAGTGTGGGAGTCGGTACCGATGATGAGGGCACCTGGGAATGCGTAGTTCTCAAGAACAATCTGGTGGATGATACCGGAACCTGGCTTCCAGAAACCAATGTTGTACTTGGCTGTGGCGGTGGCCAAGAAGTCGTAGACCTCCTTGTTCAAGTCAATGGCACGGGCCAAGTCCTTAGCACCACCAATCTGGGCCTGAATCAAATGGTCACAGTGGACGGTGGTTGGAGTGGCAACCTGTGGCATACCAGCAGACATGAACTGCAAGATGGCCATCTGGGCGGTGGCATCCTGACAGGCGACACGGTCTGGTCTGAGCTTCAAGTAGGAGACACCTCTCTGGATGTCCTGTCCGTGTGGGTCGTCCAAGTGACCGTAGAGGATCTTCTCAGCATATGTCAATGGTCTGTTGAGTCTCTGCTTGACAATCTCAACGTTCTCAAGGTGCTTCTTGTAAGCGATAAAGGAGTGGTCCTCAAGCAAGTTCTGGCCCACCTTGGAGTCTCTGGTGAGCTCAGCGACGGTGGCAAGACCACGTCTGGCGGTCTTGAGCGAGTTGCGAGCAGCCAACATCGTGATAGCTTAGTTGTCTTCTAGCCGCCGTGGTAGGAGTGATTCAAAGGTTGGTGGGCGTCATGATGTTTTTAAAGGCTGCTCCCAAAAATCTGGTTAGGGACACATTTATGGTCATTCAGACGTTTTTGAGGTTGCAATTTTCCGGGGATCGGCCTCTGGCAGGGCGGCTAGCCTTAAAGTGGGATTATAGAAAAATTAATGGCATAGAAGTGACCATAATAGGCACAGAAACTTAAGAGTCCCATTCATTTTACAATTGGAGCCCCGACGCTGCCATAATGGTGTCTGTTTACCTCTCGCAAGCTGCCTGTCAGCACGAATTCTCGGCGGTTGATTGGCTGTTCGCGACTTGAATCATCCCGGTTTGGCGGGGGATGCTCATCTGAGGTTCGCGGTACCGAGGGCGCGGGGGCAGGACCGATCTCGGAAAAGGTCCTTAAGTATGGGCGCGCTCTGACCTTTGACCGGCCGCTGATTGGCGGAAATGCCAGAACTGACCCCACGGCTCCGGGGCTCACCGTAAAGTGCGAAAACAGCGATGAGCTTTCGGGCACCGGGAGAAATGCTCCAGACACAGGCAGAATCACTCAGCTTTGGGGACTCTTCTGGTGAAGACCACCGATGAGTAGAGCAATAATTAAGATCTGTGATTCTGCTAGGACTCTCTACTGATTTGCGTTCTTTATCAGGCTTTCCAAGGGCGGCATCATCGCCCTGTCCTCAGAGATCACTCGATCAACAACCGTTGCCCCGGTTGCTGCCTTCTGCCCACGCTTTTGCCGTCTTCCGAAGCCCAGAGCATGGAGCCATCCATGGGTCAATGGCACGAGTCAACATCGATCAAGATGGCGCCTCAACACTGGAATGGATACACTTGCCCCCTTGAACCTTGAACCATTCAGACATCAAAGGTTTCCTGCCTGTCCTTCAAGGAGATCGTTCTTATCGTAAGAATCTAAGGGATCAGGTTCCGCTTCCCCATGAGACACAGCCCAGGGGCCAGCACCAGCCATAGCGGGCACTACAAGCTACAAGATACCGTGAATCAAGCATCTAGCGTGAAAATCATTCTTTAGACCCATCCTGTAACTTCTCCTGTTTTAAATCATTTAGTAAAGGACGTGAACTCCAAGTTCTTGAAGATAGCGTTGTCGTCCTCATCAGTGAACTCGTACTGGTTTGTGTTGGCAGGCCTCGACACACTGTTGCTTCTCTTGACACCTTCCGATGAGATCTGGCTGAGGAACCCTTGTCCCGTTGACGTCTTTTGTTCATTCTTGGAGTCATCTGAAATATCGTGCTTCAACTGCTCATGGGTCTTCATGGCCTTGTCCTTGATCTGGAGGATCTGTCTCATTCTGTGCGACCAATTGGAGGCATACTGTCCATTAGAGTGCCACACTTGGGCAAACTGGTCAGCAACAAGAGCCAGAGTACGGACAAACGTTGGAATGTTTTCCTCAGACACAATCTTGAAGTGGCATGTGGCAAACAATCCTGGAACTCCACTCCGGCGATACACCTTCACCTTGTACTTCTTGATGTGAGTCTTCTCTGCACTTGTTGTCTTGTCAAAGGAGATACTGTGTGGTTGGATGACAATGTTCAAGAAGTTGAACTGGGACTTGATGATGTTGAAGTCAAATGGCAAACCAGACTCATCAAAGAAGATGTTGACGTAGTTGTTTCCAATGTGTCTCTTTTTGGCCGAGCACTGAGGATCTTCAGCACTGGATGGCATCAAAGTGGTTGTGTGGAAAATCAGCTGAAGAATCTTGTCGTTCCAGCCATATGCAATCTCACCATCAGCATCATTCTCTGTATCAAGGCCTCCAACGTAGAAGCTCTTGCATCCTTTCAACTTGATTGGTCTTCCAAACTGCTTCAAGAAATCTTCAAACTCCACTGATCCAGAGCTGTTAGACAAAATTTCCTGCTCTGTAGTCTGCCCTGGTGCAATGTACAACAAACCAATCTTGTGGAAGCCAACAACTGGTATTCTGTCAAAGTTGGCAATTGATCTGTTGAATGAAGCATCGTCTGGGATTGGGATTGGCTTGACTGAGTTTTCCGGATCAGGGTGTACCATGAGTTGCAAGAGGATGTAGTTGGCAGTGAACAAACCGTCCTCGTTTTTGGAATGCAATTGGTTTGTGTAGATCGGAATCATGGACTCGTCTGGTGTGATTCGGAAGACTGTGGATCCAGATGCTCTTCTCACAGTGACAATAGACTCACCAGTCTTGGAATCGGTGTCAACACACACGATGGAGTTTCCGAGAACCCACTTTGAACTCAATACTGAAACATCATCAGCAAACTTCTTGGGATTGATAGGCCTGAAGTTCAGCTCCAAGTCAGAGTATGTGAAGCGTGTGATCAGATCGAGGAAGGACATGTTCTGGTTGTTGATCTCTGATCCATGGTTGCTCTGGGAAAGGATCAGATGCTTGATGATGAATGATGAAAGTTGTCTTCTGTTTGCCAAACTCATGTTCAAGAACCAGTTGGCAATGACATCGTAGGAAAGAGACAAGAGGTAGATAGATATCACCGGAGTAATCTCCAAAGACTCAGTGGATGGCATGACATCAGCCTCCAGTTCCATACCATGGGCCAGAATGCCACGGTGTTGGTTCTCCTTGACCTCAGTAATGTCATGTGCATATTGGATGAGCTTGAAAGTGATACCAAAAGCCCTCTTGAACTCATCCACCGTGAAGTTGGAAGTCAATGATGGAATGTAGGAAAGAGACAACAAGAACTCCAAGATATGGGCACTCGCAAAGGCACTGGATATTCTCGTCTGAAGCTTTGTCAAGATAGCAGAGATGTACTTCTTGATGGACAACGGCAACTCATAACAACAGACAGTCAAGATATGGATACATGGAATAGCAGTCTTTTCCCATGATGACAACCCAACAAGCAATGCAGCAATGATCTCATCTTCATCCTGTTTGGAGAAAATGCCATGGTATGAGACCAAGGGCGTGAAGTTTCTCACAATGGCAACCTGGAGGTCCTGTTTGTTCATGTTTGATGGAATCTTCAAAGTGGATGGCAACTTTAACTGCAACTGATCACAAACAAGAGATCTGAACTTTCTGATACCATCACCACATGACTCGTAGAGACTGATGTTTGACAGCTGAGGACAGAAGTGTGCATAGATGAATGAGTAAACTTCCCAATGTGGACAAGTTTCCAAGATGTGAATGACAACGTTCAACCACTTCTCAATATCAATGGCTGGAGTAGTCTCAGGCTTGTCAGAAGTGCTATCAAAGATAGTCAACGTGGCGGATGGCTTGTCCAAAGTTTCATCTGGAATGTAGTCAATCTCCTCTGGATAGGTCCACTTCTCATCAAGACTCAAGTTGGCGATGTTGGAGTCCTTCACTTTTCTCAAGTTCAAGTTTCTGGCAAAGGCCGCAGAGAGACCATCAATGTCCGTTGGTGTGGTCAAGTACACTTGCTTTGTAGAAGATACTCTGATTCTGGTGAAGAGCCTCGATGTGACGAGCAACATATCAACATTCTTCTTCGCCAGTGCATAGTTGGCCAACTCAATCAACATGTCATAAGTCATAGATGCCTTGTATCCGTCAGAGTTGAGACAGAGGGCAAAGATAGTGACGAAAGCCCTTGTCACACTGAGTGAAGTCTTGTCAGAGAACATTGGAACGTCTGTTGAGCTTGCCCCGATTAGAGACAAACTTCCTCTTCTTGGCTTTTGAGAAGATCCAATCAAAGCAGGTGTGATCTTTTTCTCAAGAATAGCACGGTAAAGAGTGTTGGAAAGAGATGGAAGCGTGGCAACCATTTGATCTGTGAAGACTTTGACAACCTCTGTAGTAGTTTCGTGGGTCAACGCACTCTGTATGACATCGGCAACTTCAAGAGAGATGGCTTCGTCTTTGTCCAACAATGTAGAGTTGAACATATCAACCATCAACCTCACACATGCAATTCTGACAGTAATATCCTTTCCTTCATCATAGAAGAACGTCGAGAGAATCATGTTGATGTTCTGCTTCCACTCTGGATTCAATGGCGAGCACATGTTCTCAATGGAGTAGTATCTCAAGACATCCAACGAGCCCTTGGCACCCAAGTACTTAGAGTTGCTGATGAAGAAGCCAATCAACTTCTTCGTACTCCCCGGGTATCTTGAGGACTCGGACAAGCCCTGTAGCTGGATCAAGACAAGCCTGTAGACATCGTATTCATCCTCCTTGGTCATCTTGGGAGCAATGTGCGAGAGAAGAGACAAGATGGATACATCGTTCGAGTCCCAATGGGATGCTCCAATTTGGTCCAGCGTAAGTCCCGCAAGTAACGTCTCATTGACGAACTTGAGGATCGTGATGTTCAAATTTGGTTTGTTCCAAGTGATAAGCTCGTCCATGGTTCTCAACAAGTCCGCCGTACTGATCTGGTATGCAAACTTAGGGAACAAGTATCCCATGATCTTGATGGCACCAATAGCACCGTTGATGTTTCTCTCACCCTTTGAGCGTTTGCACAACATGATGTCCCTCAATGTCGAGAACACAAGAGAAGCCTCAGTCCTGTTGATTAGGTTCATGACGACACCAGTGCTCAAGTCAAAGTACTGCAAATCCAGCACTGAGGCACCACAGAGGATTTCGAGTGTTCCATACATCATACTTTCTGGGATTGGCTGACTTGTGATGATGTTGTCAATGAGTTGAATGCATGCCTCCAAGATGTCCCTATCAGATGTTCTCAGTGCCAACTTGATGGAGATGGACAAGAGCTCCGAAGTGTGTACAGCAGCCTCATCGATTTCACCAATGTTGAAAAGACCAGCTTTGATACAATCAATGATGAATGTGAAGAGTTCCAAGACGACTCTGTTCTTAGACATCTCAGTTGGTGAAAGTGCGTTAACGAACCACTCGAGCAATGGCTTCTTGAATGACTCCTGATAGTGATGGATGAAACAGCCATTATCAGTGAGAACCTTGATGATCTGCAAAAATCGAACAAAGTCTGGATCCACCTTATCCTTAGTAAAGTGACAGTTGACCAAAGCATCACTGAAGTAAGTGTATCTCGGCTCTGCGTCTTCGGCGGGTAGAGAAACGCACTGACTCAATAGCCGTAGCCCCAAGTGTCGCAGCTGATGTTGGGAGTTTGGAGAGATCATGTCCTTGGCACAGTACCAGATATCCTGGATGTGGCTCTGCGGGAACTCGTAGAGACAATCAGCCAACGTCTCAGCCGCCTTGGCTCGTTGTGCGGTGGATCCCCGCTTGAGATCGTTGATGAGCTTTTGCTTGCTCTCGTCATCTGTGATCAGTGTGGCGTCGATTTTGTCTCTGTCACTGTTGGAAGACTTGAAGGAGTTGGCCAGGGACTTGAAGAAGCCCGTGGTGAAGGGCCTTCCTGCCTCCATTGTTGCCTGTGTGATGCTGTGCTTGCCGTCGTAGTGGAGTCACCCCTTCTTGCGGGAAGTCGTGTGTATCGGTTGAAGCAGCAGGGCGCTTGGGCTGATTCTTTGGAAGCTGCGCTTGTGAGATCAGATAATGCCTTAGCAACCACTAGCTTCGTATGAGGCGGTTCCAATTGATGGCCTTGGGGGTGTTGTCGTGAGGAAAGTGGCGTTGAAAGAGTTGAAGTTTGGCAGCCGCAGAAAAAAATTCCGGCTACTACCGAGAACTCCAAAATGATAAGGCAGTAAATTGTGTTGTTCTAGGGCGCTTTACTGGAGACTTTCTTGTAGCATATGTCTTCGTACGGGATCTATAAATGTATTAGAGACATGATCCTCTCAGTCTTGGGGCCCCACTAAATGTGACAGAAGCCTGAGAAAGCATCGTAGTCATTGACCGACAGGCCGTGTCCTATGATGTCATCGCAAAATAGAGAGGTGTCCGGGTTTGTGAGACCGTCGCCGGCCGGAGTCCAAAAATCAAAACAAAGCTAGCGCTTGTCGTCCTGACGCGACCGTGTCATGCCCCTCACCATCTACCAGACAATGTCATCCCCGCTACTGATCAGTGATCAGTGATCCTATATCCTATTGAATTGCAAGTCCGCAAGATACGCCTACTTGTCACTTGGACTTCTTTCGTGGGCATCGGAGGAGTGTCGTGATCACATTAATCGCCTGGACAAGATCGAAGAGGAGGCAGTTGTCGCCCTTGATGATCTTTTGGCTCTATACCAACGCTAGTTGAAGAGCAAAGTTCAAACTCATGGAGTCATGCTCATAAGGCAGATCGACGAAGATAATGCAAAGAGAGGGATGACATGGGAGTATGATGAAGAAATCGACCTCATTCCTTTCTTCCCGGACGTTGATAGCGGTGATGAGAGGGTGCACGAAGCCGACGACTACGATGACCCATTCCCTCAAGACAACGAGACGGGTTACGGGTTGACTCAAACACGAAGATGAGAGAGACTCAGAGTCTGGCACGGTTGTTCTCAAGGATTCTATTCAGAGATGAAAGTCCGACTGTCCGACTGAAAAGCGCAAGGTCATGGACCTCGGTGAATGTGATCACCATCTTAATATTGTGTTGGAATTCCCAATGGAAAGTGCTGCTGCTGATGGGAAGAGATGGAATGACAGCGGTGAGAGGGATGGAGGGAAGGAGGAAACATCCTCGCATAACAGCAAACGCGAATGAGAACGTACAAGATGGAAGAAGCTTGAGGGAACAATGCAGAATAGCACGCGCTCAGCATAGCCTCTAGTCTATCAAAGAGTCGATAGCCACCTTGTGGGTGTAGTAGTCTTTTTTGAGTACTACAAGCATGAAAGGCGGAACTCCGGGAGGAAATGCGCCCGCGATCATGACTTCCTATTTGGGAAAATTACAAGCGGCGCGGATCTGCTGCTGCACCGAGCCGGCCTCCAAGTTCCTGTGCCCACGGCGCTGTGCCGAGGAAAGTGTCAAGATGAGGCGTCTTTGTCCTCCTTCTGACTGGGATGATGTGTATTAGGGCATATTAAACCTCGATAGGAATGCTAGATCAACAAGATCAGTGGGGAACTCTACACTTTGGCCCAGGAGGAGGGAGGGGGAGGAGCCGCGCGGATAGGGGACACAGTCACGTGCGAGCAGTGTATGATACGCGTTTCTACTGTAGCACCGCCGTACATTTGCCTGGGAGGCTTGGGAGCTGGAGCAATCACATGTGGAGAATTTATCGAGACGCGGCACTGATTTGTGACAGGCTCTGGGATGTGGGCCAGTATGGCTCTAATTTGATCAGGAACGGCGGTGGTTTGTCTGTTTGTCTGGTATGAACGGCTGGTATGAGCGAGAACTTAGAAGGTCCTAATTTGTGGAGAAGAGAAGGGTTCATGGGCGCTTTAGCGAGAAGGTGTTCGTAACTCCACTCGTGCCCCGCTTAGCTCGTGTAACTGGTATCTCTCTGATTGGGTTTTAAGCAATAGCCGGTATGCTGGGATAATTGTTAGTGCGGGGTGCGAGGCCAGTGTATGCATGCCGTGGTGTTCCTGGCCTGAGATCAAAAGCAGCTCGGGGCCGCGGGAGGTGAAGTTACGGGCAAATAGGGAGTTCATAGAAGATTTACAAGGATTTCTGATATCTAATTGGTCTAAATATCTTTCAAAATTGCCCGATAACCCGGCTTTTTAATGCAAAAGGGCTCCAGGCTTGTTCGCCTGATTAGAACCGTTGGCCGCAGCCGTTGCCGGGCGTTGGAAAAAAGAAAAAAAAAAAACGAACCTTTTAAAAAGAAGCTCCGGGCCACTTTCTATGCAAAACAGAGCTTCTTGCAGCCAGAGAGGAAAGCAAAACTTTTGAATCCAACAGCCTAGTCTCTCCTTTACACCACACACACCACAGAACTCCACCTAGCAGCAGAAGAAACCACTCGAGAAGCCCGAGACACGCCACATTCCACACACCAGAATGTCACGACTCGACACCGCAGAAGATCCCTTCGACACGTCCACTGGGTCCGGCCTGGAGCCAGTGCATTCTCAGTGGAACAGATTCAAAAACTCCTTCAAACCAGCACAGGAAGAAGACCCACACTCCGGCTCGAACCTCTTTGTCTCACGATTTGAGATCAAGGTCAACGATGAGGAGCTCACCGACCTTCAACGTGCCGCCATCAACTCGAGCAAGACCCAGATGAAGCAGCAACTGAGGCTCAGACACTTGATGATGATCTCGATTGGTGCCACCATCGGAACTGGTCTCTTTGTTAACTGTGGTTCCGCTCTGGCGACAGGTGGTCCAGCCTCGCTCGTAATCGGGTGGATGATTGTGGCGACAATGATCTACTGCACACTCATTGCTCTGGCTGAGCTGTGTGTCACTTTCCCCGTCACAGGAGGCTTCATCACACACGCTACTCGTTTTGTGGACCCGTCATTTGGATTCGCCATGGGCTGGTCTTACGCTATCCAGTGGATCGTGGCGTTGCCGCTCACACTTGTCTCGGCTGCCATCACAATCCAGTATTGGCGTGAGGACATCAACGCTGATGTTTGGGTTGCAGTCTTCTACGTCTTTATCTTTGGCCTGAACCTGCTTCATGTGCGTCACTTTGCGGAGTCCGAAGTCTTCTTTGGTGTCGTGAAGCTCATTGCCATTGCGGGCTTCTTCATTCTCGGAATCGTGCTCATTTGCGGCGGAGGACCACAGGGAGGATACATTGGAGGAACGTACTGGCACAATCCTGGAGCATTTGCCAACGGCTTCAAAGGTGTCTGTTCCGTCTTTGTCACCGCAGCATTCTCTTTCGCCGGTATCGAAGTGATTGGAATGTGTGCTGCAGAGACTGAGGACCCACGCACAACGATCCCACAGGCCTCCAAGCGTACTTTCTGGATCATCACACTCTCATACGTCATCACCCTTATCCTCATTGGCTGCTTGGTGCCATACACCGAGCCCCGTCTCACCACTGGAAACTCCTACGCTGACATCTCGCCTTTCGTCATTGCCATCCAGAACGCAGCTATCCACGGGTTGCCATCGCTCATGAACGTGATCATTCTCTTTGCCACACTCTCCGTTGCCAACTCATCGGTGTACGCCACTTCTCGTGTGCTGGCCTCTCTCGGAGACATTGGATTCGCACCAAAGTTCCTCACATACATCGACCGTACAGGACGCCCGCTCTACGCCAACCTCGTCACCTTCACATTCGGCCTCATCGCCTTCGTCGCATCCTCCAGCAAGGAATCAGAAGTGTTCGTGTGGCTGCTGGCCATCACATCGCTCTCCACCATCTTCGCCTGGGTCGGAATCCTCGTTGCACATATCAGATTCAGACAGGCACTCAAGGTGCAAGGACGCACGCTCGAAGAGATCACATACATGGCTCCTCTGGGCATATGGGGCTCGCTCTATGGAATCGTCATGAACTTTGTTGTCATTATGGGACAGTTCTGGGTTGCGTTGTTCCCTGGAGCCACCGCTGATGCGGAGGCCTTCTTTGAGGTGTTCTTGTCCCTCCTCATCTTCATCGTCTTGTACTTCGGACACAAGCTGTGGAAGCGCAACTGGATCCTGATGATTGCTCCGATGAACATTGATATCGACACGGGAAGAAAGCACTTTGATATCAACTTGCTCAAACAGGAGGTGATTTACGAGAACGAACAGATCGCCGCTAGTCCCTGGTGGTACAGGCTGTATAGAATCCTGTGCTGAGTTTTTGGGTTTCACTTCTGCCTTCTCTTTTTGTTGTTACGTTTGGGGATTATGGGTTACTTGTTATAAATATGTACTACTGATGTGAATTAAATGAACGCTATGCATGACTTAACAATATTCGATCGTGAGAGTAAGATGTGTGGGGGAGCTGAGCTGCGGGGAACGTTAGGTACACATTCACACTACAGCAGTAAGAGATGTAAAGCAAAAGGACCAGCCTTGTATTAAAGAATCAAAAATGAGAATAGAATATTGAGAAAGATCGGGGGCTGCGCACACGTCACAAGATGTACTTGAACACCGGGTTCTTGATATCGGTCAAATCACCGAAGGACAACTTTGTGTCATCGCCCTCAACTGAGTCCTGCTTCTTATTGTTTCTTGCACGGTAGATGAAGAACAATGTGACAGGAGCAATGGCTGGAATGATGTAGCAGGCAACCATCACCTTACCGGAAGTTGGGTATCTTGGAGCCTCGGATCCGATGGCCGTCTGCGGACCAATCAAGTTACCAGCAGCAAATCCAATGAGGAAGAGTGTGTTGAAAGTGATCTTCTTTGTGTGGCCACCAACGTTGGAGGAGATGACCGATGAGAGACATGCCCAACCGGAGGTGGACCAGTAAGTGATGATGTATCCAAAGAGAGCTGCGCCTTGGTTGTTGCAGAAGCCCAAGAGTCCAAGACCGAGGAGCACTCCACAATTGATGAATCCACCAACAAGCAGTCTGTATGGGAAGATGTATGTTGCAATGAAGGCAAACAAGTTCGGGAACACGATGTCCATTCCAGATCCAACCATGTTCATGAGCAATGCGTGGCCAGTGTCGAAGCCAAAGCGCTCCTTGAGAAGAATAGAACCAAAGTTTCCAATAGCACCATTCATGATTCCATAGCCAAACATGTAGAAGAAGAACAAGTAGATGCACGGGTCAAGCATAGCCTCCTTGAGCTGGTCCCACTTGAAGTGTGTGTTTCCGAAGCCAGTTCTGTTGCGTCTGATTCTCTCAACACAGTATGCCTTCTCCTCATCATTGAGGAACCAAGCCTTGGTTGGCAAATCTGGGACGTGTAGGAAAGTGATGATGGAGAAGAAGATAGTGATCACACCCAAGATGATGTACAAAAGTCTCCATGGGGCCAAAGAGATCGAGGCTTCGTGGGTGTAGAGTCCATAGGCGATTCCGGATCCCAACATCGTACCAAAGCCCTGCAATCCAAGCCAATAGGCAGATCTAATGAACTGCTCTTCTTTCTTGTACCACTGAGAGGTCATAATCATGAAACTTGGAGCGAGGAACGACTCAAGACAGCCAAGAATCGTACGGCAAAGAAGGAAAGTGGATGGCGAATGACATGCGCCGTGGAGAGCCACAACAAGACCCCAGAAGAAGACAGCAGTGGACATAACCTTGGCCAACGGGAATCTCTGAATGAGCAAGTTTGCTGGGTACTCGAAGAAGAGGTATCCGAGATAGAAAGCAGACCCAACCCAGGAGTACTCGAAAGAGGACATGTTGAGGTCTGTCAACAAACCCATAATGGAGGCGTACGAGTTGGAAGACTTGTCCATCAGCTGACACGAATTAAGGGCAACCATGATTGGAATGATGTACCAATCGATCTTTCTGACAAGCGCCTTCTCCTTGATTGGGTCGATCTCGATGCCCTTTGTGTCAAGAGCAGCCTCAAAGGCTTCATCCAAGTCTGACAGCTCGCGTGGATCCTCGATGATTGGACTAACCTCAGCAACAAGAACGTCCACTTGGTTCTTCTCCAGGATGCTGGATTCCTTGCTGTCTGCCATGGTGGTGATGATTTGGTAGTAGATACACCCTTCCAAGAGCCAAGAACGAGCCAAGAGCCAAGGCAGGAACTGGCATCTTTATAGCTTTCCCAGCCACCTCATCTTACACGTCGGACACATGCTTGATTAGGGAACCTTGTGCGACGTGAAACCCCAAAGAACCTGGCCCGATTAGGTGTTATCAGCGATAAGGAGACGGTCTTTTGAAGCTCCGCTGTACAGCCGAGTTCTCCGCCCCGGGCCATGAAGATCTGCGGGAGGACACGGACAAAGAGGTGGTCGAGACTCGTAGTTGTCACTCGAGAGGCTTTCACACGATGTTTATCTCTTGTTTGCTTATCGCATACGCGTTGCCGGAGTCGATGTGTTGGAACTACGAGATGGTACAGCGATAAGCGTGGATTGCGGAGATGGCGCAACAATTTCCTCTTTTGGGCATTTTGGCGAAACTGGGCTTCATGATCTGTCATCTAGGACTTAGGTATGTCATGATCAGCTTTACTTCTAGTGTAGAGGAGAGTCCAGAAATCATATCCAATATTTATGTGTTGATGTGCATTCCATGAATCGTCGTAGCTCTACTCATACCCAAGCCTAAGTCCTCAAAGGACCCCAAATCTTCACAAGCTTGTCATCTCCACTCGTGGCAAACATGCCCTTCGCATTGTTCCATGCAACACAGTTCGTGTTTCCCTTGTGTGCCTCAAATACACCAAGTAGAGCACCAAACTCCCTGTTCCAAATAAACACCCTGCCATCCTCGGAACCAGAGCAAACGACCTTCTCGTTGTATCCAAAGCATGATCTCAAGACAAATCTCTCTTGCTTGTGACCCACAAACTTCGTCACGAGCAACTGTCGTCTCCAGTCCCATATGTGGAGCTCATTTGGAGATACATTGATCAGACACAAGTCAGGATTCTGCTTGCTGATGGACAAGTTTGTGATCTTCTCATCAAGCTCGAGGCTCTTCACTTTCAACTTCGTCTTGAGGTCCCAGACCTCCACATTGCGCTCATAAGTCACCGCAATGAGCATGTAGTCCTCACTCACCTGCAAATCATTCACAATAGTTCCCTCCCACTTGTGTAATATCTTTCCCGTGGATGCATCATGCAATGTAATCTCCTTGTCCGGGGAGCCGAGCACAAAGCCCTCGCCACCAGGAAGCCAATCACCACACCATACTCTGGCATCAGCAGAGCTGAGTGATACCTCCATCGCAATCTCACCAGTCTCCATATCCCACACGCGTGCGGTAGACCCCATGCTGCATGACAATAAACGGGTGTCATCCGGGGAGAAGGCCACGTACATCACCTTCTTTCCGTGTCCCTTCAACTCGAGATGCAGGCTGAAGTCGTTCTCAACGTCAAAGATGTAGATCATGTGGTCTGCAGATGCTGTGGCGAGATACTTGCCGTTGTGTGAGAATGTGACGAACCAAACTTCGTCAGTGTGGCAATCTAGCGTTTTGATGACCCTTTCTGGGAAGTTCGTCTTGTCTGACTTCATGTCCTCGTAGAGCGATACAGGTTGGTCCTCGTTGCCAAATTGATACAATGTGTTTGCCTTCTGGTACTGGATGGATTGCTGGATAAGCTTGAAGAGGCGGAACTTGGGAATCATCTCGTTAGGGTTGATGTACTTGGAGATCTCGTTGAGGAGGTTCTCTCTGGAACTCTCTGCATCTCCCATCCACCCATTGTCTCTTTGGTGGATTTCAGAGTCCTTATCCATGATGAGGGTTGTCAATGAACGAACATTGTCCTTGTCAGTGAGCTCGGTAATTTCTGAACGGATCAAACTGAGAGCAGTGACTGTATTCTCCTTGACGTAGAGGCATTCCATGAACTTCTGGCGCTTGATGAGAAAGCGAATCTTGTTCTGCACACTCTCAGTATCATCAATGAGATGGAGTTCTCCGATAGACCTTTCTGCGGCCTCAAATTCACCGGCCTTGATGTGGGAGATGAAACTGTTGATCACGGGGGAGTCCAGCTCCAACCCGCTCTCATCCTTCAGCCGCTGGGAAGAACGCTCGTACCCCAGGTCATTCAAAGTCTGTATCATGAGACGAGTCAGCTGGTCCTTATCAATTTCAGGGAACATCTGTGTAATGCTGCTTTGCGAGTGGCCATTCCCCTTGGAAGGAGGGACGTTGATCAGCTCGTGAATGGGAGCCATTTGTGTTGCTCGACGCTTGTTGCTGCGTGTGGTGGTGTCTCTAGTTCGCTTCGTCGTGGGAAAAAGGATGAAGGGATCTGTATGGGTGGTCAAAGAGGCCAATTTGCGGTTGGTGGAGAACGAAAGGTGTCAAAGTCTTGTTGGGGCGAATTGCGGATTGGTGGCGCGCTATACAGTACTACAGTCTTATCTTCTTGACTTCCTATTTCGGAAGCCTTATCACTAATTCTCAAGTATTGCTAAAAACTCGAAACTACATATAAGACCAGTAGAACCGTCCAAAAAAGCTCAGACAAGTTACTGAAGGCCTTATCAATTATCTCTTGACTGAGCTACTGTAGTGTGGAACTACAAGGTTCTCTTGTTATACGTGTGTACCATACATTTTTTGAAACCAGCTCCAGGTGGATTAATGCCAAGTTCAACAACAAGACATGATCATGAGAAGACTACCCAAAGACAAAAGAAAGAAACAAACCAAAGAAAGCAAACAAACAGGTCATGATTCAATCACAACTCATCGTGAACATCCTCCTTAGTCTCCTCCTCAACCTTTTCTGGGACCTCGATGAGGTTACCATCAACACCGTTGGTACCGTTCTCCTTGATGAAGGCAATCAAAGACTGCAAGTCTCTGCCACCCTTGTGGACGATTGGGTTGGACTTGTCGCCAGCTGGGTAAAGGATCAAAGTTGGGTATCCGGTGATGTCAACGGCAACGTCGTTCAAAGTGGCGTCAACATTGGCGATTCTCACCTTAGCGGCAGCATCAGCGTCAGAGGCGTAGATCTCAGCAAGCTCCTCGTAAACTGGAGCGAGTCTCTTGCAGTGACCACACCATGGGGCGTAGTACTTGACAAGAACGTCCTTAGTCTCATCACCAACAATCTCATCGTGTGTCTTACCGACAATCTTGTAGACAGCGTTCTCCTGGACCTCTGGAACATCCTCGGTCTTGACGATTGGCTCGGCCTCACCGGCAGCGTACTTCTTGACAAAGTCCTTAATGGAAGCAGCAGTCAAAGCAGTGGTCTGGTCAACACCGTACTTCTTGTTCGAAGAGGCGTCGTGGATGGCAAAGGTTGGGAACTCCTGCTTCATGTTCAAGTTGTCAGCGTGACGACCAAACTTAGAAGAGTCAATACCAACGAAGTTGAGCTTACCTCTGTGCTCCTTGGCGAGCTCCTTGATCAATGGCTCGTACTCAGCACGCTCCTCAGCAGATGTGTAGAACAAGTAAGCAAGTGGGGATTGGTTGGAGAGGTACTTCTGGTATGTGGATCCGTCCAATTCACCAAAGTATGGAAAGGACTCAGAAGCAACAAAGTCAGAGAGGGCATCAGCGGTAACCTCCTCGCCGGAGAAGACAGCAGGTTCCTCAACACCATCGAAGAAGACGAGGATCTTGTCAGCACCATACTTCTTGGTAACGGCAGCGTCGGTGGACTGAGCAAAGATGTACTGCTCTCTGTTAGCTTCAGCAAACTCGTGGAAAGTAGCGTTGTCCTTGACACCGGTCTCGACGACAACGGCGCCCTCAGACTCAATGATGAAGTCCTGGAGAGGCGTGAGGCCGTCAAATGTTGAGACAGCTGGAAGAGCCTGCTTCAACATGTACTTGACAATGCCGTCAGCGGAACGTGGACCATCGTAGTCAGATGGAGAGCCCTCAGAGCCTCTGAAGATCTTCAAAGTTGGGTAACCTCTGATGCCGTGGTCCTGACAGAGTTCCTGGTGCTGTGTGCAGTCAATCTGGGCGAGCTTGACATCCTTTGGAGCCAACACGTCGGCGGCTTCAGCAAAGTTTGGACCCAACGCCTTGCAGTGTCCACACCATGGGGCAAAGAACTCAGCCAAGACCAATGGGTTGGAGGCAATGAAGTCGGAGAAAGTCTCAGCAGACAACTTGACGACAGCAGAGTCGTCGGAGGCGATGGCATCCTCAGAACCGGCGGCAGCGACGCTAGACACAGCGGCAAGGAGAGCAGCAAGGGACTTGATGCTGAGAGCAGAGAAGAACTTCATGATGTGTCTTTTGGAATGCAATAACAGAGTTCTGGTGGCGGAACTCAAGAGTTGGTGAGTGGTAAGAGGAGTGAATTTGCCGCCGCCCACTTCTACGTGTCCTCTCCGCCACTTTCGCGAAACAAAGCGCGTCTATTATGTAAGCACATTAGTAAGACTTACGTAATCAATGAGCTGATAGTGTTCTTTCTTTCAGGTTGCTGTGAGCGGTAACCCCTATAGTGGAGGTATCAAGGCATTAATAGTAGTTATTTAGCCATACTAGTCTGCGAAGAACTCATGGCAAGATCTATGGCAATCTTGTGGACGCTGTGAGAGGTGAACGTAGGCGCTATGTCAGCATCTGTCAGGGGCATCGGTGGCAACGAGCCATCACTCGATTTGGCGGAAGTTGGTATGATACTGGAGTGGGGGTTGGCCCATGAAGTAGAGGACCAACTTCATTCTTGACGTGCCTGATCCCAAGGAATTTCACAGGTTCTATCGCTTACCGCTGTGGAGCCATGATCAAGAAGGTGTCAAACGAAGTGCGATTTCGTCGGCTCCGCCAAAATTGTGGAGCGAGCGTCAACGTCAACTTCAACGTCAACATCGACACAAGTCCAAGTCCCCAGGCACAATCAGCGGAGAGATCCATTCCAGAAAGAACAGCATGAGAAACACGATAACACGTCTTGCCAGTGCCGCAAAGCCCCGCAGAAGCACACGCCCACACCGCCAGAACGCTTCTCCCCTTCTTCCGCCGCTGGCTCTGTACAGACGCATCATGAGAGCACACCAGCTGCTTCCTGGCCCCCAGAGAGAGCTGGGAAATATGTATGTCCGTGAGGAGTTCAAGGCACACAAGTCTACCGACAACCCACTTTACATTGTGGGCTTCCTCACGAGTTGGCAGGACTACCTCAACATGATCACCAACGGAAAGTGGCTCGAGGGATCACTGAGCAAGGAGGAGCTGGACAAAATGTCCCCAGACCAGGTCAACCAGCTGTATGAGCTCATGAAAGAAACTCAGCGTGTCAAGGAGGGTAAGGAGCCGGAAGACGACGAGTAAAGCGGAGAAGAAAGTGTTGATGTTCCAACCAAGACGAGAGCAGTGTACATATTCCAAAGCGCTCTGTTTATTTTGCGCTAAATTCTGCATAAATCAGCTAACACAGACGTGGTTACACGTATGAATCTATTTATTTGTAGAATGTACATACAAAGTTGCTCACTTTCTGGGGGCGTTAGGCCTTCTCCACTGTTGAGCCAGCCGCGACTTCGGCCGACGCGAAACTTTTTCCAAGCCGCTCATCTCAGCTGTCAACCTCTCACTTCAATCACGGCGCTTCAGTCACCAACAAAACTAATCGAAGATGTCAGTTGAGGAAGTCAAAGGATTCACCGTTGTACCGGTGCAAGTGCCGAGAAATCCACATTACAAAGTAAAGACACCCATCAAACACTTCATGTTTGTGAAGAAGCATCAGTCCAACACACTCAAAGAGCTTGCCGAGCGCTCACTATTCATCGTCAACCCACCGCTGGACACAACACTGAACACCATGAGACTGTTCTTCAAGACCATCTCCACGAACTCGCTCATCGAGAATGTGCTCGTGAACCAAGAGAACCTCGACTATGAGATCAACCTCACAAAGCTCACATCGGATCTGTACGACGAGGAACAAGAAGACGAACAGACAACGTTCAAGATACCGAACTACACTGCTCTCGTGGTATTTGTCGACAAGTCTGCTGCTGGACTCGCTATGAGCAAGCTGAAGAAGTACGCCAAGTCATCGGACGAGGAGCTGTACAAGTGGGCTGGTGAAGAGAGCGGCAGTCTACGATTCACCAGGATGTATCACAGTGAGCTTCTTCCGTTCGAGGAAACGTCTGAGAGCGTGACACAGGCACTCACAGAGTTTGAGCAGCGTGAAGTTGAGAGTGCACAGAACCTGAAGGAGATGGGAACGATTGTTGACGAGGATGGTTTCACGCTCGTGGTTGGCAAGAACAGAAAGACTAAGAGAGGTATCTTGGGTAAGATCTCTGGAACAACCAAGTTCGAGACGGATAATACGGATAAGAAGATGAAGAAGAAGGAGAAGGAGGACTTCTACAGATTCCAGGTGAGAGATAAGAAGAAGGCGGAAGTGAACGAGTTGCTCAAGAAGTTCCGTGACGATCAGGCCCGTATCAAGGAGCTCAAAGCAAAGAAGAGATTCAGACCATATTGAATCATGTATTAATACAATTATCTGCATTCTGGAGAGACTGTTTGGTAGCCTACGTCTTGTATTTATCTGTAAACATCACATTCATTAAAATCACATAAACAAAGCTACTCCTTCTGGAACTTTAGGGAGATGGAGTTGACACAATGTCTCTCATCAGTAGGTGTATCATATCCCTCGCCCTTAAAGACGTGACCAAGATGTCCACCACACTGGGAGCACACCATCTCAGTTCTTGTCATACCGTGACTTGTGTCTTCAAAGAGCTTCACGCTTCCCGGGATTGCCTCGTAGAACGCAGGCCAACCACAATGGGCATCAAACTTGGTGGACGACTTGTAGAGTGGAGTAGAGCATCCTGCACAGGCGTAGATTCCTGGCGTGTTTCCTTCGAGCTCTTTGTTGGTGCCTGGGCGCTCAGTGGCCTTCTGGCGCAGGATGGCAAACTGCTCCGGCGAGAGCATGGCACGCCACTCAGAATCGCTCTTCTTGATTGGATACTGTGACATTCTCTTTAGTGTGGCTCTGAACATTCGAGACTCTTGAAGTTTCTTCTGATTCTTCAATCGACCACAGGGATATTGTGCTCCTTTTATAGCTTACTGCTAGTTGTTGTTTGCTGCTCGGACTTTCTCGAAAATGTTGGCGGAGTTAAATCTTCGACGTCAACTATCACCATCAACTATCACCATCGACTATCAACGAACAACGTCACAAACCCGTACACTGCCCCCAAATGACCACAGAAACAACACACAAGGCCGAGTTCGGTGACTTTCCCGTAAGCACAGGCCCTTTTATGCGCATCTGACATCACAAGGAGAAGAGACTAACAGAGCTACAGACAACGATGAGCTGCACGGAGGCGTTTGACCAGCTAACGTCATGCTACAGTGTCGGAGGCCAGGTGAAACACTACTACCGCTACGGACACATGAATGACTGTGTGAAACAGCTGGAGCGATTCCAGTTCTGCCTCTTCAACTCGGACCCGGTCAAAGTGCAGCAGTGGTACAAGAAGGAGCTCGACGAAAAGAGAGCAAGGGGAAGCAGTGAAGACGTCTGGGAATTGAGAAAGTGATGGCATGGGGAACACTTGTACATATTCTTGTTATGAAACGTGATGATTCTACATAAATGATACTCGTATTTCGTTAATTCGTTAAGTCCAGTGACCATCATCGCGACGTGCGAATAGGGTCTCATTGGCCTTTGTGATCTCCTCTATGAGCGTTTTCAAAGTCTGCAGCTTTCCATCAATCTTGAAGATATCTTCGTTGGGCGGTCTTCCAATGAGATGGTGTCCGTGTGAGACTCTTGGGAACTTCTTCATACCATTGAACGCCTCGAGGATGAGCTCCACTTTCAACTTCTCGAAAGGCCCCAGTGGTTTCACCTTCTTTGAGAGATCATCAACCAAGGCATATGCGTAGATGGTTTTGATGTGATATGCAACGAGTTCACTCGCCCTATCAAGGCTCTTATCACCAATCACCAATGCACCAATGTAATTCTTGAACTGTTTCTTCCTGAAGTCAGCATTCATGTCGGACCACCATGAAAGATTTTCCGAGTGAAGAAGAGATGATCTCAAGTTTCCCAGAGTACCCAAAGGCAAATTTTCAGTCCGAAGAACCGATATGATCGTTGAAGTGAGGATATAGTGCAAAGATCCGCGGCCATGAACCCCCAGTCTTTTAAACAATACTTGATCAGCGGCAGAAAGGGATGGTGATTTGAAGAGTGAAGCCAAATGGGCATTCTTGATCGGCGGGAGAACAAATCTGACCTCTGTACTGTCGAATCTGGTCTCAACTTTGACTTCCGTGGGTAATGCTTGTTCTTCTTGTATGTAGACTTTCAGTTGTTCTGGTTTCTCCTCTGAGGTTCCAATGACCTCCTCAGCAGCTTGGTGGATCGTCTCCACCGCATTATCTTTTCCATTTTCCTTGAGAGCTTCTTGCCTTCTCCTCTCCAAACGTGCCACTTCACGACTATACTTCTTCTCCCGTCTGATACACTGTTGAAGGATGTCCTTCATCATAGGGTTCAGCGCGTTCAACCATGGGATGGATTTCAAATGGGTGAGCACACCCAGGGCACGTTCTTTTCGAAGCTTTGCCTTCTGTAACGAGGGAAGAGTCGAAAAATTGACATGTCCAGCAGCAAAGCAGTAACCAGTTTCTTGGAGAATTTGAATGAACAACTCGTTTCCAAACTTCTCCATGACCAGTTGAGCATTGTCCGCGGCATCAGCGGTCTCTTTGAACTCTTTCTCTTTGCTTTTGACCACATCAATTATATTTGGTGGTGCCTTCTTCCCTTTGCTGCTGTACACCAGCCTGTGGTTCCGCTGAACTTTCAACCAGGCCTTCTCCGCCTTTTGCCTCTTCTTCTCGGCCTGTGCGGCGGACATCCTTAACTCGAGCGCTTGTTCAAACAAGGCACAGAGCTTATCGCTTGGCAAAGATCGCGTAGATATTGTAGATCCAGAAACATAAGGGAATTTGGATGTCAGAAGACTCCCGGGCAGCTCTTGGTTCTCGGTACTGAGCGAGCGGTGATGCTGAATCGACGAGGAGGCCTGAGTGTTTCTCGTACAAGCTGATAAGGCGTGTGAAGGTGATCTGAGTTTCACAGTGAGAAGCTTGAGGCGTATCATAACTGCCTCTATCAGTGACTGGTCACTGGTGATTGGTGATTGGACTGTTGACGATGAGGATCTTGCGCCAAATATGGCTTAATGGATTAAAAGTTGAAACACAACCTCAAGCTCCTCGCGTCTGCTTACATAAGCTAATGGGTTCGCGAATATCTCGGGTGTAAGCGGCGTAGCGGCCAGTGCTGTACCCCGGACTTTTTGGCTTTGGAGTTTGGACTTCAGGTCTAGCACAGGTCAGAATTAACTACAATCGCCCTCGCCAGTCAGTGATAAAAGCAGTGATAAAATTATTAACAGTAAAAGCCAAAACCATCCACGAACCAGCGTGAAGAAAGAGGGAAGAGATGAGAGAAGACATCAGCAGCAAGCAGCGCCATCAAGCTTCTGACTTGGCGGAGGACAAGACCTCAACCTCTTCGACAGAAGCCTTCTCATCCTGAAGATCGTTCATGGAGTGAACGGAGCCATTGAAGCCATCTTCAGCCTCGCGAAGCTTTCTCTCCTCCTCAAGCTCCTCAAAGAGCTCGTTGTGGGCCCTCCAAGCTGGCTTGGAGAAGAGCCTGTCCATGTACTCCAAAGAGACTCCCTTCGTTTCTGGCAACAAGAAGTAGACAAATGGAACTGAGAGAACAGCGAAGGAAGCAAAGAAGAAGAAGATTCCATACTTCATAGAAGTAATCATCTGCGTCGTGAAACGTGTCATCATAAACACACCCAGCCATAACACCATCGAATTGATGGCCTGGCACGCACCTCTGATGTTGTTGTCAAAGATCTCACCACCAACAATGTATGGCGCACCACTCCAGGAGGTGATGAAACAGAAGTCCCAAATGTATATGAGAGCAAGTGCTGCTTTGGCTTCAGGACCGCTAGTACTGTATTTCACGTAACCTCCAATGTAGAAGAAGCAGATTGCACAGATCGGAGACAGAGCGAGGAAGGTTGTGCGTCTTCCAAACTGCTCAACAATGAAAAGAGCCCAGATGATAGTGGCAACAAGCTTGACAACTCCAAAGATTCCCGTAGAGAAAAGCGAAGCGTTGGTTGACTTGACGCCAATCTGCTTAAAGATCGTTGGTGAATAGTAGTTGATGGATTGGATACCGAAAAGGTTCTGGAAGGTGTATAGCATTGCAGAAATACAGAGTCTTTTGAGAATGTGTGGCTTTGTCAAGAGCTCCTTGAATGGGTCCAAGAATCCAAGACCAACTGTCTGCTTCTGGACCTCGATCTCGTGCTTCATGTTGTTGAACTCCCACTGGACGTACTCATGATCACGATCCAAGCTTCTCAGCCAAGACAAGTTCTTGCGAGCTCTGTCCTCCTGTCCCTTGCTGACCAACCAACGTGGCGACTCAATGAGGAATGGAACTCCAATCAGATAGAACGTGGCTGGAATCAACTGGATGGTGAATGGGATGTACCACTGCTTGAACGAAGTCTTGAGAGTGTCAGACACACCGTAGGCAATGAAGAATCCAGTGGTGTCACCAATACGCCAACCAACTTCATACATGGCAGAAACTCGACCACGAATGCCCGAAGGACTGATCTCGGCGAGGTAGACAGGGACGACACTGGTGGAACAACCAACACCAACACCGGCAAAGACTCTTCCCAAGTACATAGGAACAAGGCCTCTCGAGTGGGATGGAAGCATCATGAGAACTGCGCCAATAGCCATAGCAACGGCAGAGAAGGTCAAGGCAACTTTTCTTCCAAAGTAGTAGGTGAAGTAGTAGGAGAAGATGGAGCCGAAGAAGCACCCAGCGTGGAAGACGGAGATGATGTTGGATGTGATGAAAGACGCGTGACTGGCTGTCATCTTGTCGAGGCCAAACTCTTCCTTGAATGAGTCCAGTGCAAGTGTTCCTCCAATGAAACCGGAGTCATAACCGATCTCGAGAGCAGCAGAGGCCATGACGAGAGCGGAGACGTACACCTTCCAGTTGTAGACCTCCTTGGGGGTCGGTCTGTCCTCGACGACCTTGAGCGGGTTTGCCATGTGGAACTTCATTGTTGACAGTTGTAGTATGTAGTGATAGCAGGGGATCTGGGGTACAACCTCATCTGGGTGGATCGACGGTGGACTTTATACTGGCGGGGTTGGAACTAGTGGGAGCCTGGGAGGTGACGCAAGTGGCCCGTAAAGCTCAAGAAAAGCAAGCCCGGGGAAGTCAAGACAGCATGTCTCGGGAGATCAATGTTTCCAGGGTCTCTCAGTTTCAGGGCAGTGGTTGCCTCCAAAATGGCAGCCAATCTCAGTTGTTAAAGTTGGTCATTTCTCCCCACACAGTTGCAGCGAGCTTTGGGACACAGGCGCGAACTCTGGTGTGGGGTAGAGGGGTACTTACTACTCTGGCCGCGACAAACATCCTCCGCCTTTGCAGAAAACAATCGAGGATTCCATACATAAGAAACTATAGTGTAAGCTCCGTGAAACCTAAAACTGAACAATAGAGAGTGTCTCATCAGTCATAATCTCCGCAGTACTCCGCATCTGATCATCGATCTCCGCTTTTGTCTCGGTGCTACAGGCCTCTTTCTTCATGTGATATGATCATTCATGCTCTACCTATTTACTCTTCACTTCTCTTCCTCAACCTCTGGAGCCTTGAGAGACTTCTGTGGAGCTGGGTTGAGAACAAACTCGGCATCAAGCAAAGTGATCTCTGGGTTCAAGGTCAAACCGAAACCTGGCTTGTCCAACACGGAAACATCCAAGTAGCCCTTGTATGGGATAGGCTCGTCAATAAAGAGGCCACCAAACACCGGAAGCACGGAGGTGGAGTCTGGAGAGTTGGCCAAGTACTCCTGGAATGGAGTGTTCTGCTGGGAAACAACAAAGTGGTAGGAGTATGGACCAGAAGCGTGTGGAACAACTGGGATGTCATAAGCAGCAGCCTGTGCGGCAATCTTGACAAGCTCGGTCATACCACCGACCCACATGACATCTGGCTGGACAATATCCAAGTTTCTTCCCTCAATCAGCTTTCTGAAACCATACTTGGTGTACTCGTGCTCACCAGTGGTGAACTTGACGTCTGGGTGGGCTCTCTTCAACTGAGCGAAACCGTCAAAGTCATCTGGGTGGAGAACCTCTTCCCACCAGTTGATGTTCAAGTGCTTGGTAGCAGAGACCAAGTCGATGGTGTATGGAACATTCAAGGACATGTAGCAGTCAACCATCAATGGGAAGTCTGGGCCAACGGTGTTACGGTGCTTGGTGAGGAACTCCACGTTCTTCTTCAAACCAACGTGACCTTCATCTGGACCGAATGGCAAAGCAACCTTACCACCCCAGAAGCCCATCGACTTGGCAGCGTCTGGTCTGGATCCCGTGCAGTAGAAGTCCAAACGCTCTCTTGTAGCACCACCAATCATCTTGTACACTGGCTCGTTTCTGATCTTACCGAGCAAATCCCAGAGGGCCAAGTCAACGACGGAGATGACGGCAATGGTGATACCCTTTCTTCCGTAGAACATGGAGGCTCTGAAGAGCTTGTCCCAGATGAGGTTGAGGTCTCTTGGATCGGCGCCCTCGAGGAATCTGTTGAAGTGGTTGTGGACGATCCAGCAGGCAATTGGGCCACCGAAACCTGTGGCGAAACCCTTGGTGCCGTCTGTTGCCTCGATCTCAACACAGAAGGAGCCGAGAACGTTGATACCCCAGGAGGTTCTGGACTTTCTGTACTCTGGGAACTTGGACATTGGGTTGGAGATGTCGGAGTCGACGAGCCAGTGGCCCTTCTTGACGTCGTGGTAGTCACCACCGATACCGGGGCCTGGGAGGAGGAAGGTTCTGACCTTCTTGATAGTTGGGAACTCAGTAACCATTTTTGCCGTTCAGCTACTGGATTAATGAGGAGAAGGAAGAGCTGGAAGGAGGCGGGAGATGCTTTATATTTGTCTCGCCATGTCTCCACAGAGTTTCCCCGGACTGCTCGGTCGAAAGACGGCGCGTGGGCTCGCCGGAGCATCTTTGTGCCGGACTCCTTCACCCTCACCCGCTCCACCGTGGCGGCTCGAGATGAGCATGATCCATCGAATCTGCGGAGTGATGGGTATCATCTATGGGCCATGGGTCATCGGTGCCTCTTCTGGGTCTTTGTACGTGTCTACTTTCGAGTAACCATCTCTCGCTTACATAATCTTCTTAGACTTGCTTACGTAAACGCTCTACTTTGAATTCAAAAAGCTACAACAATGACACATACAACCATAAACAAGAACAATTGTCTATCAACAACACATCACTTCTTTGGAGGAGGTGGCAGCGAGGCATCAGAGACCGAAGTTCTACCCTGGTTGTCGAGCTTTCTGCTCTTCTCTCCTTCCTCCTGCAAGTAGTCGAGCAGTCCCGACGCATCTCCCGTTGTGGTCTTCTTCTTTCTGTGAATTGGCGGTGGAGGGGCCAATCCAGGCTGAGCTGCTGCTGTCTGCTGTGAAGGTGGTGGTATCACTGCCATTGGGACTTGTAATGGTTGTGACTGTGGAGCAAAGCTCTCTTGTGACATGTTTCCGTCAAAGATGACACTGCCTGGTTCCAATGATCCCCTGACTGGCGGAAGTCTGTGCAAGAAACCATACCCAACACCTGCACCAAGAAGACCATTGCCGCCCCAGTTCTCAACAGGGGTGATGGTCACAGGTCTGACGATGTTGTAGTCGTGGTTGTAGACGTAGAGCACCAGACTTGCGTTCTTCTTCGACGTGATCAATCTTCCAAGTAGGTCCTCGCCTCCTGTGGCAAGTAGCCCATCTTGTGCTCCAATGATGTAGTCACTGTGTTCGATCAATCCGGCACGCTCGGCTGGTGAATTTGAATGAATCTCCAACACATGGTAAACAAATGTTGATGTGATCAGTGGGGTCCATTGAGCCTTAAACCCAAGTTTCTTGAAAGCAGGTGTAGCATCTTCACCACTCAGTGGGATATCATCCATGTCCTCTGCCGTGATTGGAATTTCAACAGACCTCAGTGTGCCTCCCTTTGCACTCCAGACTTCGAAGTAGACTGATCTTCCAGCACAGTTGCCAATCTCCTTCAGCAAGTATTCATGGTTCATGACAAGCTGGTACTGCTCAGTGTATCCAGTAGGCAGTTCATGACCGTTGATTCCAATGATATAGTCGAACCAGCTCTCCAACCCGGCCTTGGCTGCCACCGAATCAGTGGCGACTTGGAGAACACGCAACCCGGCTCTGTTGTGCTTGGTGTTCGCAAAGTAAGAGTCTGAATCGAGAATCGACTCATCCTGCGGCCCGCCGGAGATCACGGACTCTGCTGTGTGCTCAAGTGTCTTCACAAGGTTCTTGGCAAAGGAAAACATGGTGCAATTGATGATAAAATCTAGCCGAAGAGGTCAACAGTAACACAACATCATCATATTCATCACGTCGCGAATTCGCGAATTCGCGAATTTGTCGGCAACGACAGCTTGACCGTTGACGACCTTTTCAAGGCGCGTGGACCTCCAAGAACTCTTAACATTTCCCCGTGAGGAATCTTCGCCAGCCCATGTCCGATCATATGGTTCAGCAGTTCACCGTCACATAATCATTGCTACATGGCCTACTGCCTATTTCCTATTCTTTTTGTGTTTTTCAGGAAAGAATTTGGCTCTGTCTCACCCGTTCAGACGGCACCGGTGACAGCACGCACTATACCTTCGATACGGCTGGCTGGTCAACTGTACTGGACCTGTGCTGACTGAAAAGTGCGAAGTCCGTGCCATACAGAACTACAGACTACAGATGTGCTTATATGAAGCCTGGAATATGCTCCTACCTACCTCTTGAGTCTTGACTGGGTTGGACGAGGAAGCATTGATGGCGAATGTACGACACGATCTGGAACACGATTTCCCCAGGGCCCAGTTGCTCTGGGGCCAAAACAAAACACTATGATTGTAGCTATATTGACTATCAGTAATCAGTAGAATAAGGTGAAGATGAGTAACGTGGAAACGCACTGGTTTGTCTCACAACAAAGTCCTTGCATTTAGAACGAGATCTACGTCGTACTCAACATATCAACCAAACCATAAACAAAATATCAGTATTCAAAACCAAGAGCAAGGAGCAATATCAACTGAAAAAAGTAATAAATTATAATATAGCCAATGGCCAGCAGTGGCCAGCAAGTGATGAGCGCACCGATCAATCAGTGTCCACCTCCTCGTCCTCATCCTCTTCATTATCAGTATCCATCTCCTCTTCCGACTCAAACACTGTGATATCAACACCCACACCTGGTGTTCCAATCTTAAACTCATGAATAGCACCACCTGATCTGGTCATGTACACGATTCTTCTGAGCTTTGCCTGTCTCTGGAGCGAGGATGTGATCTTCTGCATCGAGCAGTTCCCCTCAGACTCCAAGTGCACCAGCGCCGGACAGTTCTCGAGGTGAAGCCTTGTGATTCCAGAGAAGTAGAGCTCTTTCAACTTGGTCATTCCCTTAATGCACCAGTTGGAATCCGTTTGAAGCATGAGGGTTAAAACCTTCAAGTTTGGACACCCAGGTAATGTGAGCGTGCGCTGGAGTCTCGTGGCGACGCCTTCTTCATCCTGAACTTTGAGCCGCGTCAAGTTTGGAAGCTTAAGTGATTGGAGGAGTTTTGGGAGAGGCTTGAGTGTGAGCTCCGCTTTACTTCTCCACAGCGTGAGTCGGAGGACCTGAATGGTGCTGAATTGCTTTGAGATGGCTGTGAGGTTCCGTGGTAGCTGTTCAAGCATGAGGTCGAGAGATTCAAGGCGAGGTGTGTTCCATGGTGGGATCTTCTTTGTGGCTGTCACACTCAACTTCTTCAATGAAAGTAAGGATATGTCCTTCTCTGGGAAGTTCACGCACTGGTCAGTGTTAAGCAATGACAAGGAAGTGATTTTCTCGAAGGATCTCGGTGGAAGAAGATCAAAGATCTCACACATGACACCTTCAAGTTGGAGAAGTCCCTTGAACTCACCAATGAATGACCCAAACTGTTCCATGTCAACAGACTCAAAGAAGTCAATGCCCTTAATCGGAGTTCCCTGAAGACGTAGCTCTTTCAACTGGGGAAGAGAAATGTTGACAATCTGTGGAAACCAAAACGACGCATCCAGCGTGAGAACTTCAACCTTTCCTGAGATGTCCTTCAACATAGGCTGTGTTGGGTCTCCATGAGAGTTAAAGATGCGCCCTGGGACTGTTTCAATGATGACTTGGTTCTTATCTTCGTCTTCAAAGCCACTCAATGTACAGAGCTCCGGCACAGTGTTGACGAAATGAACGTTTTCCACGTGGAAGAACTTGGAGAAGTGTGCCGTTTCAGTAGCATGTATCTGGGCGTCTCTCAATAGCAGTGGGCATGGACTCAGTGGTGTGTCAACGAGAATCAGTGACCCGACTCTGCTCATCTCATCCTTGTATGTCCTCTTGGCCGCCTTGAAGGCTTGGCTCTGTGACTCCCTGAGTCTCTTGAGCGAGCTGAAGTCGAGCTCAGAGTCCTTAGGCATGGATCCTGTAACCTTGAAGTTCTTGACTGTCTCAATGGTTGGAGTGAAGAACTCCACTGTAGACTGCAAGTGTGCTGTGAGCGAGAGCTTGCTCACTGTTCCCTCGTGGCTGAACGTCTTGTAGCCGGCGGTTTCGAAGCTGGAGGCGACACGCAGCTCTTTGCACGCTCCCAGCTCAAGGTCAATGTGCTCAGTCTCCAACATTGGTAGTGTCACAAAGGATACTTTCTTCAACTTACTCACCACCTTTGCCGCCGAGATATCCATGGCCCTTATCGCCCTGTAGAAGACGCCGAGGTCATTCTCGTTCACTTTGCGGCCGCTTGGGTAGGCAAAATCGTATGGGTAGTCGGAGAAGCTGAATACACAGAAGGAAAATGACCCCTGGAGCTTAGAGTAGACCTTCTTGTGGAGCATGGCGGATGGCAGAGTGTTCTGTCGTATGTCAAACTCCGCCAGGGAGATAGCAAGCTTGGCCTCTGGGAACGGCGGCTCTGCGCTGCTGAGGCTGATGGGGAAGCTTGGGACGCCGTGCTTGGAGAGGTCAGGGAACTGCCTCCATTTGCCATCGCTGGAGAAGTGTCTGAAGCGGGAGGCGCTCACGTGTTGGAAGAGCACGTCCTTGGTGGCGGTAAGGAAGTTGCAGAGGGTGTCGACATGGTTTATGCGCCCGATAATCTGGACGATGAGCTCCTCAGAAAGTCCCAGCAGTGGGAAGTTGAACTCAGGATCTGACATGGCTTTCTCAGTGTTTTATCTGAGTGGGCCTACGCCTTGAGGAGGTGGTATGTGGCAGCTTTTAATGAGCGCCTTTCTCCACAGCCGCGCTTTATCTCGACTTCCCCTTTTGGAAGTTTTGACACATTTTGAGCCGATAAGAACACCACTCGCAGCCTACTGACAGCTGCAGAAGCAGACTTCTGAGATGGAAATATTGTATCTGGCTTTTATTAATTCTTTATGGCTTCAAAATTGGCCCTCTTATGCTCAGAAGGACAGCAGCGGTGCTTGGCGGATTCCGGGTTCAGCCGAGGGCTTTGATCACCACAAGTGATGTGTCCCCGGCTCTGAAATTTCCGACTAATTGAAGTCCAAATTTGCTGCCCGACCTCACTTTGAGTGTAATGTGCAATGAAACTTGTAATTCATCAGCTATTTCCTGCAGAATTCCCGTATTGTGCAGTGTGGGGTGAACCCCACTTGGCTCCCCATTCATGTCAGCTGTTTAGAAGCACTTCACCGTATTGTCAGTATGGAACCTTGAGGAATACCAGGTATTTAATCCATCACATTTGCTATAACTACCCCTTTGGACCACTCACTCTGGATAAAGCAGGACTTTATTATGTGGGAATGCTTCCCCAGATCGCCAAGAAGCTTACCTTAGGCAGGCTCTTGAGTTTTTACAATGTTTCAGAATTAGTGTCAAGACTTCCTAATTGGGAAGTCAACCTCACAAATTCTTCTTGACCCCAAATTTGTGCTTTGTTCTGTGAGGCAACTGAATTCAAGAAACGAGGAGTATGCTTGAGTGAATATCCTCACCTTTTGTACGACTTGAGCACCAATGAAGCGCACGTATCAAGAATAAGTGCCAGGCCCAGTGTCCATATTGATCCCCGCTCCAATTCTCGCGGGATCACTTCTCCACATAAAAAGCCCTACACACCCCACAACATCCATATCTCAGTGGCTTGAAGCACACCAGCGAACATGAAGGCCATTGATCTCACCCATTGGGAGTTCCGTCTCGCAAAGTGGTCATCAACGGCGCCCTCCAACGCTCCGCTCCAATGGCTTCCATCACACGACCCATCCTCGCCAATCACTGAGATCTTCCCGGACCTCATCCACCACAAGATCATTGCTGATCCCTTTCTGGATAAGAACGAGCAGCTGGCTCAATGGGTCGGAGAGCAGGACTGGGAGTACCGCACTCAGTTTGAGGCTGAAGAGGGCAAGCATGTGGAACTCGTGATGCATGGTCTTGACACATTCGCCACGGTGTACCTCAATGACGAGAAGATCACCAGCACTGACAACATGTTTGTTCGGCTCACAGCTCCTATCAGGCCGAGGAAGGGCAAGAATGAGTTGAGAATCGTGTTTGAGTCCGTGTTTGGCGTCAAGATGCCATACTCCCCCGCTGACCTCCTTGGTGGCATTAAGAGCAGAATGTTTGTCAGAAAGGCACAGTACCACTATGGTTGGGATTGGGGTCCAACTCTCGTCACATGTGGTATCCACAGACCTGTCCAGGTTGTTTTCCACGAAGGAAACAAGCTTGAGTCCGTGTACGTTGACTATGAAGTCACAGGTGTCAAGTTGGGGGAAGTCAAGTTTGAGATCAAGTCTGAAATCGTTGGTGAAGGAACCGTCAGCCATGTTCTCCAGAAGGGAGATGAGATTGTTTGGGAAGGGAACTCAGATTCTCCAAGGGGTACGATCAATGTTGATCTGTGGTACCCTTTGACACATGGCTCTCAGCCATTGTACACGCTCACCTCCACCCTCAGCAACTCTAACTCCATCACCACATCCATTGGGTTCCGCAAGGTTGAGCTCATCGAGGATGCTCTGGACCAGGGAACATCTTTCTTCTTCCGCATCAATGACATTGATGTGTACGCCAACGGGTCCAACTGGATCCCAGCATCGTCATACCTGACCACCCTCAAAGACAAGGGCTATCATGATTGGATCAAGCTGCTTGCAGACTCAAACCAGAACATGGTCCGTGTCTGGGGTGGCGGCGTGTATGAGACCGATGCCTTCTACCAGGCATGTGATGAGCTTGGCGTGATGGTGTGGCAGGACTTCATGTTTGCCTGTGGTCAGTACCCCGGTGATGCCAAGTTTGTTAGCTCAGTGGAAGAGGAGGCCCGTCAGAATGTTGTGAGAGTGAGAAACAGACCATGCATGTTGATATATGCTGGAAACAACGAGGATTACCAGACTTATGAAGACATGCAGATCCCGGATGAAGAGTTTTACGCCAGAAAGATCTATGAGAAGACGTTGCCTCAAGTTATCAAAGAGTGTTATGGCAACACCCCCATTCCATACATCCCAGGCTCTCCGTGGTCCCGTGATGGCCTCCCAGCAGGGGACCTCACTACTGGAGATGTTCACCAGTGGAACGTGTGGCATGGTAAAGAGCTCCCATACCAGCAATGGAGCAAGCTTGCCGGGCGCTTCATCTCTGAGTTTGGAATGCAGGCTCTTCCAACTCTACAGACGTTCAAGGAGTTCATCACTGATGAGAGTGAGATGTTCCCTCAGTCATCCACTGTGGAGATGCATAACAAGGCTGGGTTTGAGAGGAAGTTGGCCATGTATACCTTCCAGAACATCCACATTGAATCTTTTGGGCTTAGGGACTGGATCTATGCCACCCAGTTGATGCAGGCTGAATGTTTGAGTGAGGCACTGATGGCATTCAGAAGAAGATGGGGTGTTGAGGGAAAGAGGGAGACTGGAGGTCAGTTGGTGTGGCAGATCAATGACACATATCCTGTCACGTCGTGGGCTGTGGTGGATCATTATAAGAGACCCAAGCTGGGGTACTTTGCCTTGAAGAGGATGTCTCAGGTTGTGATTGTTGGTATGACCAGAGTCGTGAAGGCTATTGATGGCACGAAAGAGGATGAAGCGCTTTGGAAGATCAAAAAGAAAACGTATGATGTGGAAGTGTGGGTGAACAACATGAGTGTTGAGAAGATCGAGGGTGTTTTGGTGTTAGATGTCTTTGTTGATGACCAGTTGAGAACTGGTGTTGTTGAGAAAGGGGTTAGTATTGGTGCGAACTCAACTACTGAGTGCTTCACATTTTCTCTTGATGGTTTGGGTGTTGATGATCCAGCTTCTGTTATTGTCAAGGCCTCGCTCAAGGCTGGTGAGAAGGCATACACAGCATTTGATTGGCCTCAGCCATTGAAGCACTACCCACAAACCAAGGGAAATATCAGTCGTACACAGAAGGGCACAAGTGTTACTGTGCAGGCCAATGGAGGGCCAGTAAAGGGTGTTTATCTGGAAGGTGGCAAAGGATACGCTCGATTTGATGACAATGGGTTCGATCTGTTCCCAGGTGAGTCGAGAGTTGTTGAGATCTTGGATGGTGATGTGGGTGCTGGTGTTGTTTCAAGATACCATTGGTCATGATGAAGATTAAAGATGGTGCAGTTGAAAGTATGATATTCTGTTTGTTGTTGTTGTTCGGCGTTGGTAGTGGTTGTTAGTAGTTGGAATGTAGTGGGACTTACAAGCTGAGAGCGTTGATAGGCAGGGCGGTATACACAAGGAACAGCTGCTCAAAAGTGAGTCGGTTGGGCCAGCTCCGTGGAATGATGTGTAGGGAGCTCCTTGTAGAGATCGGCAGCTGAGACATCTCAGCGGCGTTCTCTTGGAGTTCTTGTTTGACACTCGTTCTCACCAGAGAAGCTTTTGGTAGGAAACAACCTCGGCCATCTGGACTCTACTATCCACATCGATCTCATCAAGAAGGAGGTCAAGAGCAACCTTGGGGTGGTCTGAGGTGGATGCCGCTGGCTCTCTCAATGTAGGAGTGGTCTCCCCATACCAGGCCCTCGTAGTTGATGTGCTTCATGTCGCTCACAAGCTTGTTCATGTTGCAGCTGGACGTAGGGTAGGCACACATTGTTGTGAGTGTCTTGTGGCATGGCTTCGTGTTGGCCTTGAGGAAGGCGCCCCCGACTTCTTCTGAGGATGGAGAAGAGGTCATGTGTGTGGTGTGGTGTGTTAGTAGCGTGTGAGTAGCGTAGGACATGTGCAGTAGGTTGTGTACTGTACTGTAGAGCAGATCTCTGAGACTCTGTGGCTGTCATGAGAACTCTGCTGCTTGTAGATCTGAGAATAGTGTGCTGAGAGAGTGATGTGTAGGAGGGAAGGAGGAAATGCGGGAAACGGGCGGCAAGCCCCTTCTTATATGTTCAAGAGGTGAGAAGGTATAAGGTGCAGAAAGTCTTTGTGGTGTGAGAACATTAGTGAGATTTAGTGATGGAATGGAATCTCATGGAACCATGAAATAGGGAGAGTGAGAGGTTTGTTTACGTGTCGGAATTCTTCTCAGCAAAAACCTTCTCAGCAATTGAGATCGGGATCGGAGATTCCGGCGGTAGGCCAATTGAATTGAGAGCGATAGTAGCAGGACATGATACATGATGGCTTGGGCGTAAAGCAGTAGAAAGCTTTTCAACTATGAACCAAAACAGAGGAAGAGCTCAGAAAGAAGAAGCCTCAGCCCTGGCCGACTCCGCTTTTTCGCGCCGGCAGTCAAAATCCGAAAGTTGATCAAAACACGTCAACTCTAACAGAATCTTTCCAACTAGAAACGCAATCAAAGTCATCATGGATACCCTCAATGACGATTCCACACTGCTTAAGGCGCCAGAACAAGTTCAAACAGTCCAAACACCCTTCCTTGAGTGGGGTCCAGTTGAGTTGGAGAACTGGCTGACGCGGTGTTCCTTTGATCACGAAGTCGTCTTCAAATTCACCAACAACAACATCACAGGCGAGACGCTGGCGTTTCTCCGTGATGAGCACTTGGAAGAGATGGGGCTACCGCTGGTTGACCGTGTACGCGTTAAGATTGAGATCAACAAGCTGTTGGAAGCGAACAAGTTTGTTGCGCCTCAAGATGAAGCGGCAGTGAAATCCATTCTCACAAACTTGTCGACTCTCATCCAAACAACAATCGATCAATCCACAAAGGGGCTCAATGATGAGATTATCCGTCTGAGAGATGACTTGCAGCGCTGGAATACGAACAAGCCACTGCCAACACCGGACAAGAACCCACACCCATCTTCCCCCTTCAACATTGCATCTCCGACAAAATCCAAGCCAACGCCGTCCTCCACATCTGGCTCCCCGTCAGAGTCGTCAACATCTTCTCTACGGAAGCTTGATAAGCAGCATCGCAACTCGTCGTTCTTTGCTAGCGCCAACCCTCAAAACTCCAATCTGCATTCCCCAACAACGGCGACCGCGTCACTCTCTGCTCAAGCAACACCATCAAGTTCATCCACCACGCTTCAGCCAAAGCCTGTTTCTGAACCATTGAAACAGCTCAGAGCATCTACAGATGACCCATGCTCCAAGATTCTGCAAGCCGCCATGAAGAGACACAAGCTGAATGATGACTGGAGAAACTACGCGTTGGTGATCTGTTACGGCGACAAGGAGAGAATTCTGGAGCTCGATGAGAAACCAGTCCTGATCTTCAAGGAGCTGAAGGAGAAGGGTGAACACCCGGCCATCATGCTCAGACAAAAGGCCGACTTCACAGTGGATAGCGGGAAGAAGTTGTCGGAAACCCCTGGTGGAAAGTTGTGAGTCCTTCAACAATAATGCATCCAATACATTCTTTTTTCATTTGATCCGTGCTATCGACTACAATTAATGGAATTAAAAGAAACGTAGTATACAGTACTAGCAAGTATCATCACCAGGTTAGAAAAAGCATAGACAAACATTAAGCAAATGGAAATCGTTATAGCAATTGGCGTGGACAATCATTTCAACACGTACTTCTCCAACAACATCTTGTTGGTCATCAAGAAGCTCTTCTGCTCCCTGTTCTGCTCCTCAAGCAACTGGGTGTACTTGTTCTTGTAGTACTCCTTGCGCTTGTACAACTCTCTCAACTTGGCCTTATCAGCAGCAGTGAAGGATGGACCAGTGCCCTCGTTGTCAGAGTTGTATGGAGAGCCTGGGGCAGAGCCACCTTTAGCCACCTCCATAGCGGCACACTTGTCAAGCAATGAGGCCTTCTCAGCCTCAACTTCCTCCAAAATGCCCTTAACCTTCTCCAACTCAGCGGCAAGCGCGTCCTTCTGCGAGACGACGGCCTTTCTGGCAGCGTGTGACTTCTGGAGATCCCTGTGGATGTCCTCGAGCTTCTTCTTGTATGTATCTCTCTCAGCCCTCAATGCGTTTGTGGCAGAGGCCTTGGAGTCCATGCGCTCCTTTGTTCCGTTCTTTGGAGTCTCGACCTCGATGGTGTGGCTGAGCTTTCTCTTCTTCGAGGCCTCATCAAGATTCTCATCATCTTCGTTCTCGTCGTTCGTCTCGTTCTTCTCCTTTGGAAGCGTAGCCTTTGACGAATGAACACCTTCAAGATCCTTGATCTTCTGTCTGTACTGGGCCACTTTCTTCGAGTTGACCGAAACCGCCATGTTGTACTTGTCTTTGAGCTTCTGGTATTTGTTGTTCACCTCATCAAACTGTTGTTGTATAGAGCGGCACTTCTCCTGCAATACACGGTACTCGCTCATAGGCACCCATCCGTCGTTTTTGTCTATCATTGGAGAAGCACCGCCCATTGGGGTTTCGTAGTATGCGTCTGGAGGGGGGCCTCCGTACTGCGTCTGTGGAGGTTGGGCATAGTAGTCGGTGCCTGGAGGAGGAGGACCCTGGCCTGGAGGAGCAGGTCCATTAGCAGAACCATCCATAGGAGGCGGAGGGGCATTGGAATTCCCGTTAGGGTCCATTGGCATTGGCTGTCCCCCTGGGCCTGTGCCTGAGCCTGGTGGTGGAGCCTGGCCGTGAACTGAGCCCGGTGGGGCAGGGGCGCCTTCTGGTCCTGGACCTGGAGCACCTGAATGAGCCGAGCCTGCTGGCCCTGGTGGAGCATGACCATTTCCTGCTGAGCCTTGTGGAGCTCCTGGTCCTGATGGGGCGCCTGGTGGGGCTCCCCCTTGAGACCAGTCACCCGGAGGTGGAGGCTGACTGTGATCCTGCATTGGAGGAGAGCCGGACATTGGTGGTGGTGGAGCATACTGGTCCTGAGGCGGATACTGCTGGTCGTACTGCTGTGGAGGATATTGCTGGTCGTACTGCTGTGGGGGATACTGCTGTTGCTGATCCCAGGCTCCCTGCTGGCCATACTGCTGCTGTTGCTGCTGCTGATCGTAGCCGCCCTGGCCATACTGTTGCTGCTGTTCATAGCCTCCTTGATTGTAGTTGTTCTGCTCCCATGCACGGTTGTCATTGCCGCCATTGTAACCTCCTCCACCTGAGTTTCTGCTGTTGCCGCCGCCGTTGTTGAAGTTGCCACCTCCTCTACCTCCTCTCTGGTGGCCTCCTCTGCCTCCGCCACGGCCACCGCCGCCTCCACGACCTCCGCGGCCACCGCCATTGTTTCCATATGATGCCATTCTCTGAACTGGACTGTTCTCAGTGGCGCCAAACGCCAATGCTGATGTTGATCGGGGCTTGAAGTTTCGCAACACGGGGGAAGGAGGGAGCTCAAGCTGATTTCTCCAAGCTTGATCAGACCGCGTAGTTTTTAAAAAAAACTATGATATCTACTACAAGCTGAACAAGCGGCTCAGATATTAAAGATTACAGCAAATTAAATGGCCCTCATTTCCAGGCCTCTTCAACCTTGTTAGAGTCACCGAATGGATCGTCATCAGCGGAAACTCTTCTTGCACGGGAGCCTGGGATCGGTGGAGGTGCCTTGTTGGCATGCTGGTCGATCATGGCGGACGCCAAGGAGTCCGTGACACTGGCGAGATCGTCATCGTCATCGTCACTCACCTCGCTGTACTCGTCACTGTCTGAGTCATTGTCACCACGAGCACTTGAGAGCTCGGTGTACTTCTGGAGGGCATTCACGAGCTCCTCGTTGGCGTGGATAAGGGAGCCCAAGAACTCCTCAGACTCCACGAGCTGTAGATATCTCAAGATCTTTCTTCTCACGGCTCTTGTTTTGTCAAAGAGCATAGTAGCCTTTCTGCTGTCCTCACTTCTCTCACCATGCTTTATGTCAACTGTCTGCAATGCGTTGATGAGGTCAGTGGAGCACTTGGAGGATTCGGCAATGAGGAGCTTGATCTTTGGCGCCTCCTTCTTGAGGTCAATCTTTGGAATGCGGTACTTGTCGTTCGGGTTAACAGTGGCCCTCTGAGATGATCTCTGGTTGCTTCTCGATGTGTTTCTTGAAGATGAGGAAGAAGCAACAGGCTCGTCATCATCAGAGTGGTAGGCCTCGTCATCCATGAAGTCATCCCTTGTTGGTTTCTTCTTCTTTCTCTTAATCTTTGGCAGTTGGTGCTTGAGCTGGACGATTCCAGCGTACTCTCTTCCCTGGCCTTCAAACTCCTCATTCCAAGAAATGGCATAAGCAATCACCTTCTTTCTCACACCCATGTCGACTGTTGGGTCGTTGGCCATGAGACGGAGTCTGTCGAGCAATCTCGAGTCGTTGTACAAGTCATCCAACTTTCTGCCACCATTCGAGATAACGGCATTAAGGAGTTCAATAGCCCTGTTCTGTTCTTCAATGGAGCCATACTTCAGCTTCTTGCGGATTGCACGAGCGAGCTCTGTTGGCCCTGTGCGCTGCATCTTGGTGACGGAAAGGAGCTCTGGCAGCTCGATGTCCACGTCCATGTCATCGTGCTGAACAACGGAATTGACTTTCTCAGTGACCGCAGTGTGCGGGTGCTCAGTGAACACACCCATCGCCTCCTGCTGGTTCTGTGGTGGTGTGGTGGTATCACTTGTAGTTGAGTGTGGAGATGTGGAGGCTAGTGGAGATAAGGAGGCGGGCCGACTGGAATGACCCGATGTTGCGCAAACCAAAACGGTAGGCACCACATTTTCGCGACAGCCCAAAAAGAAACCGCGGCCTATCAACTGGGCCTTCATCGACAGCAAGAGACTTCGCCACCGCAAATTGATGGATCCTCTTGTCCTCATTGCACTTCTCTTCGTCGCATACACCGTGTTCTCCCAGCTCTATCGTCGTTTCTTCCCAAAAATGGTCTCCAAAGAAGTCGTCTCCAAGGTGCAGTCCGCCATCAAGGCCAACACCGTCTTCGTCGCCTCCAAGTCCTACTGCCCATACTGCCAGGCTACCCTCTCCACCTTCGACCAAATGGGTGTTAAGCCATACGTCCTCCAGCTGAACCAGATCTCTGACGGTTCCGAGATCCAGGACTACCTCAGAGAGCTCACCGGCCAGAGCACCGTGCCAAACATCTTCATCAACGGTGAGCACGTTGGTGGTAACTCTGACTTGCAGGAGCTCAAGTCCATGGACAAGTTGGAGAGCATGTTGAAGCTCTAGAGATGCTGTTAATTATGATTGATACACGTGTTTGATATAAGATGTGATGATGGCTGAATATCTATAGAATGACTTTAAGAATAAGCTGGATGGACCAGCTACTGTTATCTTTTCGTTACCATCCGAAGTTCTCAGTGTGTAGGTAAACCTCCTGAATATATGAATCGGATGACCAAACCTGACTCTGGGCCCTGGAGGCTGCGTTTCCACACGCCTCTTGAACAGATCTGGTTCCGGAGCAGATAAATGCTGTTCTCTTCTCCAACTTGACTGACTGTAGCAGCTTGGAAAAGTCCGGCTTGGCATTGTAGAAGATCTTAATGAGATCATCAACATCAGGGGAATTATCACCAGATTCCTTGGTCTCCAGATCTTTGGATGAGTTGTCTGGTGTTCCCGCCGAGATCTGAGACTTGGATGTGATCATCTCCACTTGAGCACCGTTGTCACGGCTTCCAGTGATGAAAATTTTGATGTCGAACATCGATGTCAGATCCTCTGCTGCTGCTGCCTTCAAAGCAGTCTGAAGTTCTGAGTGAATCCAAGCGATGTGGTCAACAGTCGGAACAACCCAATAGAACTCAACCTTTTGCACGCAGTTCGTCACAACATGGAGGCTCTCTGCGATATGTGACAGGAATGGAGCAGTAACGGAGACACCTGTTCCAGTGGCAACAAGAACAAGTTTGTCAAAGGACAGAACATCTCGGTTCATGCCTCCATATGGACCATCAACAAAGCATCTCAACTTCTTCTCAGACTTCTCGTCCTGGATGAGATCATTGATCTTCTTGGTCAAGCCTCTGCATGGTTTGACAATGAGCTTCAGGTCGCTTGCCCCTCTTGACTTACTGGTGCTCAAGACCGAGAATGGATGGTTATCGATTGTATGAAGGCCATAGACGAATCTGATAAAGACGTGCTGGCCCGGTGCCCACGTAAGCTCATCTCTGTTCTTGATCGGGACAACCACTTCAAAGCAATCAGCACTGGTCTTCAATGTGGCCTCCTTGGACTTGAAAGCATGTTGATTTGGTTTGAAAGTGGTCTTGACAACCGCTCTGTAAAGCATTTGGAACACCCAGAATCCCAACGTTCCCCAGATGTAGTGGTCTGTGTCCAGCATGTCATAGACGTGCCACCAGAGTGTGGCGACATATGCAAGGCCAAGGATCCAGTGCGAGTGCCACCAGATCTCATACATGATTGCTCTGGAGAATCTTGTGCTCAAGACACACAGGAGGAAGAGGAAGACGAGAGGGGGTGTACCATTGAGGAACAGGATCGAGCCATTGTCGTAGAACATGTACTTCACACGCTCGTACCCACCTTCTTTGTTCGACTGGATGTAGAATGGTAATGTGTGCACGAGACCAAGGAACAGAGTGCCCCATGCAAGGGCCTGGTGGAAGATGTTGAGCTTTTCGTAAGAAATGCCGGTGATGAATGAGATGAAGTTTGTCTTTCCAGACATGATGATGAGGAATGGTAGAAGAGCCATGCACATGATTCCTGCTCTGACTGCGAGCTGTGGAGATCCAAAGCCTCTGCATCCTCTAAAGTATGGATGTGGGATGAAGCAGATGAGACAGATGAACAGAGTGCATGCACCAAGGATGAGAAGAGTGCCTAGTGAGGCAGGAAGGCCAGTGACTCTTGATACCACAAGTGGGATACGACAATATGAAATCTTTCTCCCCAGTGCAGTGATGTACTCAAGTGGTCTCCATCTCAACTCTTTCTTTCCAATCTTTGTGTTTCTGTAAGACCAATCACTGAGCATGTAGAGCCCCTTTTTCAGAACAATAAGGAATAGAAGAGCAGCTCCAAAGTAGAGACACCATTTAGCGTAGTTAGCCTGGTACGCCCATGCGTTCTTGCCAGTCTGTGACTCTTCGTGGTAGGCCGCGTACTGGTCAGTGCCGATGTCTGCAACGCAATCAAGACCTTTGTAAGTGACAGTCATGTCGGTCTTAAACAATGGAACAAGCCTGTGTGGATCTTCAAGCACATGCAAGCCAGATCAACGGGGAAGCAGGAGTCTTTATACTCGTGGAAATAACGGCCCAATCTCGTGAGATCTGTTGGTCATGATTATTTGCTCATCTCCGAAGCCGCGTTTCTGTGATTGGAGAAACCAAGAAAAGTTCATCAAAGGGAGTCAAAATTGCTCAGTATACCAGAATTTTGGAGATGTGGACCGTGGTCTGACAATGAAGTGATGTTTCGCTGGATTGACAGTTTTGATCGATCAATCAATCTGTGTAGCCGCTGAAGCGCTGAAGCCCATCGTTACTTGTTGGTGGGGCAATCGACATCATCATCACTGTGTGCCTGAAAGATCCCATGAGGCGGTATCGTGAATACGCCACCAACGGACCATGAAAGTGGCAGAGAGATTCATCAGGCAATTAAAAGTCCCGCACATCCCGAGAGCTGCCTGTGATGGGAGGTTGTTGGCAGAAGACAGAGGGCAAAGCAAATCTCAAATCTGACAACTCCGCGGTGGGGCACGTGATAATCACGTGACCTTTGAAATCAAAACAAAGGAACTTTTCTTGTTTGCCGGCTTCAAAGGCCGAAATTTAACAGGATAAGGCACAAGGGGTATTCCTTTGTGCAATTTGAGACTATTCAAGGGGTAAAAATTCACCGGACTTCCTTGGGCGAGCCGAAATGAGGCACATTCCTCCGATAAAGCGGCATTCCGCACGCGCAGCGGAAGTGGCCGAACCGTGTTTTTGGCGCTCAGGTCTGCCTTTTGTTTTGAAACCAAACATCAACAGGCACACATCCCCAGCGCAAAAAGCACCTCCTATCACACCTTGAGACCGCTGGAAGGGGGATCCTGTGACCATCTGACCCACATACAGCGCTTTCCGAGCTAACCGCCCTGTCCACAATGCGCCGCTACTCAGAGATCCTGAACACGCCCACGCCGCTGAATCGAAATGGAGAGCTCAAGATAGGCACCCTTCTCACAATCCCCAACACAGGAAGGGCCATTCTTCGATATATTGGACCAGTTGAAGGCAGGCCTGGCAAGTTCGCAGGGTTTGAGCTTCTTGGGGAGAGTGCCGCCCTAGGAAAGAACTCTGGAGATGTCAACGGAATCGAGTACTTCAAGACAACACAGCCTGGAGCGGGATTGTTCATGAGTTATGAGAAGCTGGTCCAGGTATTGGAAGGAACAGATTCGCCACAGAGTAACAGACTCTCTATTACTGGACCGCCAGGAGGAGTTCGCTTCAATCAGACACCAAGCAGACAGAGCTCTCGCACTTCCCAGGCACCAACGGCAAAGAGACCATCCGTCATCACACGTGCGCACAATTCTACTCCGCCTTTGTCAATGGTACCCGGTTCGTCAACAAAGAACAGTCCAGCAGAGCGGGAACTCCAAAGGGTATTGAACACCAAGATCGTTATTGAGAACGAAAGAGATAACCTTTTGCAAGAAACAGAGGAGCTCAAGAGACAGCTCAAGGGCGCCCATGAAAGACTTGATGACAATGAAACCCTCTTGAAACAACTTCAGGCATCATACGAGGAAGCACAGACGAGACTGGAGAAAGCCAATGAGAGAGTGACGGCTGCGGAACAGAAGCTGGTGAAACAAAGACGAGTGTATGAAGACCAGCGGAAAGAGCTTCTTGAAGTGATTGATCAAGTGGAGGCTCAGGTGAATGATAATGAGCAGTTATACATCGGTGAATTGAAGAAGCTTCAGGAAGAGCTGCATCAAAAGCAAGAGATCATTGACGATGTCCAGACCAAACTCAAGACCCTGGAAGAACTATACGAGAAACAGAGAGGTGCCATTCACCAAGTTGAAGATCAGCAGCTTGACAACTTGCAGAGTGAAATACAGAACTTGAAGCTCACCAACTTGACACAGGCTAAGGCTATTGAACAACTACGGGCAGATGTCAAGGACAAGGAGAACAAGATCACTTTGTTGAGCAGAGAGAGCCTTGAGCTCAAGGAGGCACACATCACCGACAAGACCAACATGGATGTTCAGCTGAAAGAACAGAAGTACGCTATTGAGAAGTATCTGCTGGATGTTGGTGTCAAGGAGAACGAGATACTTGATCTTCGTGAAGAGATCAGAGTACTCAAAGAGCAAGCATCTGATGCAACAAGAAACATCTCAAGTTCAGAAGAAGTGGAACAACTCAAGAAGCAGCATGATGCAACTGTTGCGGAGTTGACTGCTACTATCAAGGAACTTAATGAGGAGTTGATTTCTTCTGTTGATCAAGATAAGCTTCAGGAGCTGGAGTTCAAGTTGGAGAACAAAGAGAAGATCATAACCGAGCTCAGAGCGGAGCTTTCTGAAGCTACGAAGGAGACGGGCCAGGATCACGCATCTGATAAGCTCCAAGAGCTTGAGTTCAAATTGGAGGCTAAGGAGAAGATGATTGTTGAGCTCAGAGCAGAACTGCTTGAGGAAAAGTCATCATCCAAAGATGCACCAGACCAAGATGTTGAGACTTTCAAGAATGAACTCAATGAGAAGAGTGACATGATTGTGAAGTTGCAGAGTGAAATTGAGTCACTTAAAGAAACTTTGAAGTCACTTGAGCCGCTTAAGGACCAGTTATCGCAGAAGGAGTCTATATTGGAGGAGCACCAAGCTTCTATCAAAGACCTCGACCTCCAGTTGGCACAGCATAAGGAAGATCTTGCTTCGCACACAAAGTCTGTTGAAGAAAAGTCGAAGGAAATTGAGACAAAAGAGAGTGATCTTGCCGCTGCTCAGAGCAATATCAAAGAATTGACCTCAAAGTTGGAAAAGATCATTGCCGAGAAGGAGCAGTGGGAAACCATCAAGGCCTCGAAGCAAGACCTTGAAGAGAGCTTGGCTGCCAAGGATAATGAGATCGAGGAGTTGGTTGCCAAGATGAAGAGTTTGGAAACTTCAGAGCCTGAGAGAACAGAACCAGTCAAGTCCAGCGAGAGTCCAGAACTTGAAGAGAAGATCCTGGAGATTGAGATATTGAAGGAAGAGATTCATGCCTTGAAGAGCACAGAGCCTCAGAAAGAGATTGACTCGTTGAGAGACGAGTTGGCATCATTGCGAAAGCTGAATCGCTACACTACCAATCGTGAATTGCTTGAACAGATCCAGTTGTTGCAGAATGAGATTGCTCTGCGTCCTACTACTGATGAAGTGCAACAACTCCGCTCAGAGCTTGAGCTTGTCGAACAACTACGGAGAGTGGAGACCAAGGCCAAGGACAAGGAGATCTATCAGTTGAAAGAGCAGCTTTATGGTCGCTTCAGTGGCCAGAGCACAGCACCAGGGACACCGAAGGCTCAAGATGCCAATGAGTCGTTGACGCTGAGCAACAAGAAGCCATCAAAGACACAGCTTGATGCCGCTCGAACATCACCTGTGCTCAGTCCAATCTCGGTCAACCGTCCACCGGTGATCTCTCAAGTTGTCGATGGCGCTCTTCAGGTATATGTGCCAGAGAGCAAGAAGGACCCTGGGAATGGGCGCAAACTCTGGTGTGGTCTTTGTGAGAGATCAGGGCATGACAGTATTGATTGTCCATATGAGACTGATATTTTCTGATGCTGCTTGCTGATATATGGGAAGTCCCGAAGAACGGGAAGTACGAAATACATGAGAACTTATTATAATCCTTCCTCTTAATCTACCGATGTCAACCCGATATAAATAAACTCTAAAATTACTTTGGAAATGTACAAGACCGCGGGATCAGCGGTTACTGGAATCCCTGAGGCAAAAGACCAAGCTTCTCCATTCTGACCTTGACGGCGTTTCTGTGGGCATCCAATCCTTCAACCTTGGCAACGCTCATGACGGCGAATCCAATGTTCTTTAGACCCTCTGGAGTAACGTCCTGTGACGTGAGGAACTTCTGGAAAGTGGCCGTGTTGACACCAGAGTACATCTTGGCGTAACCATACGTTGGCAAGGTGTGGTTTGTACCAGAGGAGTAGTCACCACACGATTCTGGAGAGTAGGCACCAACAAACACGGAACCGGCGTGCTGGACGAGATCAACATACTTTGGAGCGTCCTCGATCTGGAGAATCAAGTGCTCTGGGGCATACTGGTTCGACAACTTGAATGCCTCCTCGTATGTGGACACGAGCAAGGTGGTGGAGTGCTCGATACACTTGCGGACAATGTCGACACGTGGAAGGAGGAGGGCCTGTCTGTGCAAGGACTCCTCGATGGCCTTCAATTGCTTCTCGGACAAGTCGACACCAAGGAGGATCACCTGAGAGTCAACACCGTGCTCGGCCTGGGACAAAAGATCAATGGCAACAAAGTCAGGGTCAGCATTGCCGTCAGCAATGACCAACACCTCAGAAGGACCAGCTGGCATATCAATGGAACAAAGAGCAGTAGTGTCGTTCTGGACGTACATCTTAGCAGCTGTGACGAACTGGTTACCAGGACCGAGGATCTTGTCGACCTTGGTGATGGACTCGGTACCGTAGGCCATGGCGGCAACAGCCTGGGCACCACCAGCAAGGACGATACCCTGAGCACCAATCTTGTGGGCGACATAGACGACTTCTGGGGACAAAGAGCCATCCTTACGTGGTGGAGAGGCAAGGAGGATATTCTTGCAGCCAGCGACCTTGGCTGGGACACCGAGCATGATAGCAGTGGATGGAAGAACAGCAGTACCACCTGGGACGTACAAACCAACAGACTCGATGGCTCTGGCGAAACGGGAACACACGACACCTGGCTGGGTCTCGACCTTCAAGGTCTCGGTCTGGAGCTGGGCGGCGTGGAACTTCTCAACGTTCTCGATCGAGAGGTCAATGGCACTCTTGAGCTCATCGGTGATGTTGTAGAGCTCTGGAGCAAATGGTGCCTTGAGAATTGGGGACTCAAGCTTGACACCGTCAAACTTGGCTGTGAGCTCGAGGAGAGCAGCGTCGCCACGGGTCTTGACAGCGTCGATGATTGGGTTGACGAGCTTCATGATGTCGGCAGTCTTCTGGACTGGTCTCTTCAAAACAGCAGCAACCTCATCCGGAGTGGCAGTATTGGCATCGATGACGCCCATCTTGATCATCCCATCAGCCTTTGGAGCCTCAGCCTTTGGAGCCTCAGCCTTTGGAGCAGCCTTTGGCTGTTCCTCCTTCTTTTGCTCCAAGTACTGTGGCTTGGCGTCGCCCTTTCTTCTGGTGATCTTGAGGTGCTTCATGTCCAAGTTTCTCTCAATGTCTTGCAAGCTAACGCCGTTCTTGACACATCTGGCGAGAGCAAAGTAGAGCAAATCAGCGCACTCCCAAGCGATCTCATCTTTGGACTTTGCCTCAACGAGCTCATCAGCCTCCTCTCTGATCTTGGCATTGAGCAACGTCTCATCAGTGAAGAGTCTCTTTGTGTAAGAACCCTCTGGAGCGTTCTGGAGTCTGTCCTGCAAAGTCTTCTCGAGTCTTGTGAGGCCAGAAACGTCACCGAAGCAGGAGTCCGTCTCCAAGTGACAGAAGCCAGTACCAGCCTGCTTCACGACAAACTTGAGACAGTCGCCATCACAGTCCTTGTCGAGCTTAACGAGCTCCTGTGTAGCGCCAGAAGTAGCACCCTTGCGCCAGAGACCGTGGCGTCTGGACTGGTAGACACCGGCCTTGGTCTTGATGGCCTCTGCGATGGACTCACGTGACGAGTAAACGAGTCCAAGAGCAGTTCCACGCTCATCAGAAACGAGAGTGGTGTAGAGACCATCAGTTCTGTCAGTGGTGAGAGAACTGATGAAGAGCTGACTGATGGAAATCTGCGATTCTGAGTTGGAAGCCTCGACTGTGAGGGCGGCAGATGGGATGACTGGAATGGCCTGAGCCTGGACAACTGATTGGATTGTGACTGGCGAAGAAGCCTCGTCCTTGGAGAAGGTGATGTAAATGGTGCGGTTTCCGTTATCAGAGGCAGAACGGATATCACCAACTGGTGTGGAGGAAGACAAGACGTATGCTCCTGCTGGTGAGTCAGCGACCTCAGAAGCAGCACTCAACTGGAGGGCGATACGGGACGTTGGGACGCCAGCAGCAACGAGCTCGGTGTACTGGTTAGCAGAGGCAACAACTTTGCTGGCACCGTTGTTCAGAAGATCAATGACGGTCTGGACGTCGTAGTTTGATGGGGAAACGAGGAGATCGCCGGCAGTAGGGAACTTCTTGAGCTCCTCGACGGACGAGATCTCAAGCAGGGCAGCTCCCACGACGGAGAGTGGCGTAAGCTGTGGATCCTGTGCGGAGGAGAATACTGGAAGCACTGGGAAGGGCATTGCTGCTTTGCTGGCTGAGGATGGAAGAGTAGATGAGGTGATCTGCTCGGTCTTCATAATCGAGATTCGAGGCCTGACTCAGATATCGCGAAATTTAAAAGTTGAAAAAAAAAAAAAAAACTCCGGGCCGGTCCCGCTGTCCCGGCCAAAGTTTACCCCGTAAGTTGTAACCCCATACAAACTTTCTGATGGGCTTGCCCTAGCTCCAAGTGCAGAAACAATTTAATAGGAGCTGGCCTCTTCTTCCCAACGCCCCACTGTACTCTAATACCCTCTCCCAGCATATCATTGCGCTTTTTATTGCATTCAAATTGAAGCCCATATTGTCGGATCATCGCATACGTCCTCTCTTTCAGCTGACCACACTTCCGAGGCCTCGATGCACACAGTAATAGCCACAATCATCACCAAGACAGCAGCAAAACTCCTTCGGCTCCTCCCATTCAGCATATGTGATTCACTGGCTCCCGCGATGTCCGCAGAGACATGTATCAAACTTCAAACACGTTCAATGAACCTTCACAACTGTTGCGTTCAGTTCTCAGGCACAAAGGCATGCTGGTTCGTTGAGGCTGAAGATCGCAAGCCTGAAGAGCCTGTGATTATCTTCTCACATGGAGGTGGATATTGCTTTGGGCTCTTGCCGCCATTGATTCGGATCATCGTTGTGCTGTACGAGATTTGCAACAGCAAACGGCTTTCGATCTTGGTTTTGGACTACACCATACTACAGAAGTTTCCAGTCCAGCTGGAAGAGATAATTGCAGTCTATGATGAACTCAAGAAAACTTCGAAGAACATCATCCTTCTTGGAGATTCCGCGGGCGCACATCTCTCTCTTTCATTGATCCGTCACTCTGATCAGCCATTTGAAGGTGTCACGCCAGTCTCAGTTGGTGAAGAGCTCCAGGGGCTAATACTTCTCTCCCCTTGGGTCAATATCCATGCTGAGGAACGGGACGGGAACTCATTTGCTCAGTTTAAGGACAAGGACATGATTAATTCCAACGTCCTCAATGGGATGAGCGATAAAGCCTTTCCTCAAGATCTCACCAGTTTCAACCCTATATCCTGGACAGGACTGGAGCTCCCATCCAAAACATTCATCAGTGCTGGTTGCTGTGAGGTGCTCAGGGATGATATTCTCCGATTTGCGGAGAACTACGGGGTAGACGTCTTCATCGAGAGGGATCATGGAATCCATGATTCTGCCGTGTTTTGGCCCCACTCTATCATGACTTCAGCCGTCACCAAGATATTTGGGTAACTTTATAAGATTCCTTGAAGTTATTGGTCAACCTGAGTGTTAGCTTTCACCTACCCATGATGAAGTGATTGAGAGAAATTGTAAGACTAAGGGCTTTATGGAATATTTAAGGTGATATCCAAGTACTACTAGAAGTCTACTATACAGATCAGACATTTGTTTGCAGGAAAAAGGACGTTTAGGGGTCGATAACAGGCAAAAAGCTTTCAAATTTTAAAAAGTCGTGCCCGTACCGATTTTTGCAGCAGATCTCATCCGGAAAATAGTGATTTTCAGTCAGATATCAACAAGCGTTAGTGGTTTAGCGGTAAAACTAGGAAAGCATGCGAGGCGATGTACCAGGAGAGTATGGTAGGGAGATGAGCGCCTGAAGGCGGAAACCCTAGCGGCAGGTTGTAGCTGAGCTGGACGTTTGGGCCGTTTTTGGGGTAGAGAGGTCAAGTAATTTTTTTCTATGTGCATATATACATTCATTCGGTTCGGACTGAATGAATTCCAGACCACGGAGGCTTCGGTCTGGTGGACCTCAACTGGCAACTAATGGGTAAGCGGAGCAGTATGATGCTCGAGGCA
>PPNT02000034.1:0-137290 GCA_003708285.2 Petasospora xylosilytica | reverse complement strand
TCACCCGAAACGTGCCTAGTATTGTGGGAAATAGTGGTGCTACAGATTGCTAATGGTAATGGCAAGCCTCCTAACAACGAGCAGAAGGCCCCTATGTGTGTCATTTGTGTGTAGCGCAAAAGTTGAGTTATTGGCGAATGTTCGACCTTGGGATCGCACGAGCGAATTCACTCCACTTTGGTATGTGCCTAGTATTGTTGGAAATAGTGGTGCTACACACTCATAACTATCATGAATAGCATCCTAACAACGAGCAGAAGGCCCCTATGTGTGTCATTTGTGTGTACCTAGCGCAAAAGTTGAGTTACTGGTGAAGGTTCGACTTTGGGATCGCACGAGCGAATCCAATCGTTTTTGGTATCGGATCACCCGAAACGTGCCTAGTATTGTGGGAAATAGTGGTGCTACAGATTGCTAATGGTAATGGCAAGCCTCCTAACAACGAGCAGAAGGCCCCTATGTGTGTCAATTGTGTGTACCTAGCGCCAAAGTTGAGTTATTGGCGAATGTTCGACCTTGGGATCGGATCACCCGAAACGTGCCTAGTATTGTGGGTAATAGTGGAGCTACAGATTGATGATACTGAATACTGGCGACCAATAAACATTATGTTACAGTAAATAGGAAAGACAGAGCACATCACACATCAACAAAATCGTTTTAGTCAGCGCGGCTGAATTCGTCGTTGAGTTCTCAGTTTATTAAGGAATTTCTCGTTGATTGATTTCTTCAAGAGAGAACTTATGAGTTGATCGACTTGGGCCACGAGAGGAAAAATCGCGGCCTGGTTATCCTCCCGCAAAGCCCAGGTTGAAACGCGAAAGGTTGAGTTAGTTAGAGTCATCGCAAAGCTGAGGTTGAAATCGCGGCCGACGGAGGTTGAAATATAAAATATCTACCTTGGTATGGCCAACATATCAGAGTACTGACAAGTACTCAAGACTTGAGCAAGAAGATTCCCCACGGGCCACATTGCTCTTAGTGCCTCCTTAAGAGGTAACAGCTAACAGAAGGGGTAACGGTGAAGCAGAAGCGAAGTAACATCTACTTCCCATTGTCTCGGTGTCACCACAAGACCACTCATATCATTCAATCAACAAGTGCGGAACCGTGCATTCGCGGCTACTTGCCTTGGTTGTAACTTGTCGAGAACGAGGCTTTCCTCACTCGTCTGGACGTTAGCATGCACAACAGAAAACAGAAAACAGGAAATAGCAACACACATATATGGACGACGCCTTTCAGGCTCAGGTGAACCCCAGCCTAAAGCTTTAAGCCACTTCATTATACAATGAACCGTATCAAAAGTCACAACCTTCACAGTATGCCCTTCAACGCTTTATCATCATCTCGAGCCCAGGTGCTCCCCTTGCCTTCGGAGATTCTGCTTCAGATCACTCAACACCTCAACAGCCACAGCATTATCAGCTTCATCAGTGCATTCCCTACTCTTAAGGAGCATACCATTCTCATCACTGACCATGAACGCTCTCCACTCTTCTTCGACATCCCTGGCATTGAGAGGCGTGTTATGAACAACCTGAAGCATCCTGAGCTCAGTCAGCTCTACTTCTTCAACAGGGAACCAGAGGCCATAAGATACCAGTTGCACGACCCCCATGAGACTAAACAATTTGGGTTGAAGTTGTTCGAGTTCCAAAATTGCAACACTTTTGAGCGGAGCATCTATGGGTATGAGCGCAGCTTCAATCTCTGTGACTTTGACGTGAATACCTTCTTGTTCATCAAGCCTCAGACGCAAAATGCTGACCCTACAACCCTCACAGATGGTGCGCTTTCGTTGTTTGATATGAAGAGACGGCTTGACTCTTTGACAAGTGCAAATTGGCACATTGGCTTCCAACTTCATCACGACCAAGAGTTACATTTCGACACGCCATTCTCACCTACCAATATCAAGACAGCCAAAATCCTCCATTTGTACTTGGACTATCAAGACGACTTATGTGATATAGAATTTTTGGATTTAATGAGTTTGACGATCATCTTCCGGGGCCAGGCTCGCAGACCACTGCTCAAGTCCATCCTTGCTCCAAGGCTCGAGCGCTTTGTGGTGCACTACAACGGTGCGGTGCCTCATATGGAAGGTCTTGAAGGACTGGGAACACCTACAAGGGAGCTCTACCACACACCCAACTGGAACGACCCAAAATACCTTCGTGATATGCCTATGTGTACTTCTGTTGAGATCGCTGATATCAGATGCATATAAGGGAACCAAATGTCATCTGCAGTTGAGGTTCACCCATTATCTACAGAAATTCATAGAGAGACGCTAGAACTCTCCTTTCTGAACAATTTTACCTCAGTGTCACTAATTGGAATACCACCAATTCTCTTGGAGTGCTTACCAGTGGGAATGACTTGTCATTTCCTCTTTCTCCAGCTTTCTCTGACTCCACAATCAACATTCACAGATTCAGGAGAACGTGCCATTCAACTCTCAGGCAGTCAAAATCAGCACAAGGTGCACATAAATGTGAATGGAAGAAACTCACGGGTCCCGAGAATAGAATGTTTGATGGTCAACTTTATGGATATATCACCCCATGTTCCTAAATTTGTCAGTACCTATATGACCATACTGGCTTCTGGTGTTGATGTAAAGAGATTCATGTGTGAGAGTAACTTTGTGTTCCAAAGAAATTGTAAACTTGAGGATGAGCGGAAGAGGCTCGACGATGAGAGGCGTGCTTACTTACAGGATGTGTTGGGCTTCCAGTCAGATCGGGTTGAAACGTTTGAGCCTCGTGCCAACCATGTTAGGCATCCTGATGCCATACCGAACATTTATTATCGGGATCGGGACAATGGGTTCAAATATGGATCCGGGGACTTTGCTGTCTATAGAAGCACGCGGTTGCTTCGGTACGAAACTGGAAACGATCAGATGTGCGGTGACCTTGGCCTCACGAAGAAAGATTGGAAAAAAGTGTTCTCAAAGACAATTGTACAACAGGGAACAGTATGTCTTGATGGAATGCGGCTTCCCGGTGTAAGAATTCACCCAAGGAAAGGCAGTACCTTCGACGTGGATAAAAGGGTGATCCCGACAAGTGACTTCAATACGTTAATTTTGAGTCCAGTTTTACTCGGCCACCATTCAGGATGGAGATGAGAAAGTTGCAGACGTGTATGTCGACGTGGCCTTGGAAGATTTGCCAGCACCTCTAATCGAGTTGCAGGTGACCCCGCACGTGCAATTGAGTGATGATCGAGGTCATCCCTACACGACAGCATCCGTCACGATTGTCCTTTACCATGGTAGAATGCACCGCGATAATCTCTTCCAGTGCCAAATCAAGCTTTACACCTGGGATCTTTTCAACAGAAGCCACCAGATCAAAGTCGGGGGTGACGATCTCGAACGCATTTCGGCTGCTCTTTCATGGCAGGTACGACGCCTTCTTCAGATCGCTTTCTCGGGCAAGAACAGGTGGACCGTGTATCCCTGGCCCGCTGTCTTCCCCGAAGTTGAAGTGTGAGGACTTTTTTGTAGTTTCCTGGCTAGAAGGCTGACATCTGGAAACACTGAATTATCACGCAGCTTGTAAAGACTTAAAGACATGGTGCGTAGTAGAACTGGTTTTGAGCCCCCGCACCCCCGCACCCGCGAGATCTCGTTGAGCGTCCCCCTATTCTGGGCCCCCTCCTTACTTCCCCATTCAAAGGCTGAGAGGCTCCATGGACCATCAATCCTGACTCACACCACTGAAGCTAGCAAGACCTAATTACACAATTACACCCACGGTTCAACTCCCAAACTCCCATGAGGGGAAACTACAGTCTCCACAGTTACGCGCCAGACTTCGCGGCTCGCACCATCTTTGGAAAGTGCGCTGAACCTAGCCGACACCTTATCAACTTATCATCTTATCACTGGCCACACAATGCGATCACGTCAACAATCGTCTTCAGAATAGGGGGAATCACAGATGCTCTCGGTTTGTCTATAAAAGCCGGACTATCCGTACAGGATGTGAGGATGTGAGACTGTCAAGCGCCAACCCCGAATTCCTCTCGCCACCCATCTACCATGAGCTACAAAGAGATATCACAAAAGAAGATAGAACAACGTGACTCCAAGTTCAGAAAGGAGTGGCTAGTCCCGGAAGACAAGCTTCCAGGTCCTGAAGTGAAGGATGTTCATGACTGGCCTTCCAAGTCCGGATATCTTTCAAAGGAAGAGGTTGAGATCACTGAGTCCAACCCGCTGACGATTATGGAGAACATCAGGGCCAAGAAGTGGTCTTCATACAAGGTTACATCTGCCTTCGCTCACAGGGCAACCATTGCCCACCAGCTCATCAACTGCTTGACAGAGATCTTCATTGAAGAGGGTCTTGAGTACGCCAAGAAGCTCGACGAAGAATATGAGAGAACTGGTAAGCTTAAAGGACCGTATCATGGACTTCCAGTTTCCTTGAAGGACAACCAGCCGGTCATTGGAGTTGCAACCTCTGTTGGCTTTACATCTCTCGCTGATGACTACCCTGATTCGGAGGGGTTGATTGTTACCACACTCAGAGACCTTGGTGCTGTCTTCTATGTGAAGACTAATCTTCCGACCGCCATGATGATGCTTGAGTCAACCAACTACTTATGGGGAAAGACTATGAACCCATTCAACAGAGATCTTACATGTGGCGGCTCCTCTGGAGGTGAGGCTGCTCTTGTCGGAATTCGTGGCTCTCCTATGGGTATCGGCGGTGATCTTGGTGGCAGTTTGAGATGCCCTGGAGGATTCCAAAACCTGTTTACTATCAAGACTACAAGTGGAAGATGGCCAGTTTGGGGTGGTAAGTCTGTTCTTGCTGGATTTGAAAGTGCATTGAGTGTCAATGGCCCAATCTCCACCACTGTCGACATGCTCGAGATGTACGGATCTATCATCACGAGCTTGAACCTTGACGACATCGACCCAAGAATGGTTGACTATGGCTGGAAGAAGGATATTAAGTTGAAAAAGTCATTGACTTTTGCCATTTGCTACGATGATGGCGTCGTTCGTCCCCTTCCACCAGTCCAAAGAGGCTTGAAGATTGTTTCTGAGAAGCTCAAGGAAGCAGGCCACAACGTCATTGAGTGGGATGCTTCAGCACTTCACGGTCCACTTCAGGCTCTGGTCAGTGAGTTCTTTGCTTCTGGATCTGCTGCAAAGATTCGTGAGGTTGCTGCTAAAACGGGCGAGCCACTCGAGAACGTCTACATCAAGAGAATCACTTCTCACGGTGAGATGTCCGTGCCTGAGTTGTGGGAAAAGCAAGCTCAGAGAACTACTTTGGTGAAGAAGTTCCTTGACCAATGGGTGTCTGTGTCAAAGGATAACGGCGGTCTGGATGCCATCATTTCCCCAATTGCACCTTTCCCTGCTGGTGGTCACAACGAGATGGACTACATTGGATACACGTCCGTCTGGAACGGATTGGACTGGCCATCTGGAACTGTTCCTGTTACCAGAGCACAGAAGGATGTTGATATTTCTGATCCGAGTTACATTCCAAGAAATGACTACGAAGAGGCTGTTTACAAGGCATACAACGAGGAGAAGTATCACGGGGGTCCCGTTGCTGTCCAGGTCATTGGCCGCAAGATGCAGGATGAAAAGGTGTTGAAAATGATGAGAGTTGTTGCTCAAGCTGTTGGTACTGAGAACTACTGGTTCGAGGGTAACCAGTAAGTGTGTACTACTTGAATTTGTATTTTTGGTGCTTATTATTTCCAGTTTTGTAGTTTACAATGTGCATAGACGATCAGGATGACGAAGTTGATGGCTTCTTCTTCTCTGCCTCCTTTGCCTTCTGTTCTTCAATCTCGTTAACAAACTCAACAATCTCATCATTGCTCAATGAAATGACACCGGATGGAGAAAGGACAGAGACCTCCACGTTCTTAGCGCCAGACTGTACCACTTCTAATAAACTCTTGATGGCCAGAAGAATAGTCTCATCTTTCGTCATCTCCTCCTTATAGTTCTTCTCCAAGAACTCGCGGACAGTCTTGCTGCTTCTTCCAATAGAGTTGGCCTTCCATGCGGAGTAGATACCAGATGGCTCTGTCTGATAAAGCTTTGGGACCGTGTCGTTCTCATCGAAACCTGCAATGAGCGTGGCAATACCAAAGGGTCTCACACCACCTGACTGGGTATATCTTTGCTGGACGCCTGCAACATATCTTGTGAGGTAGTCAACTGAAACTGGATCTTCAAGTGTGAGTCTGTGTGACTGAGCCTCCAGTCTGGCCTTGTCAACCAGAATTCTGGCATCAGCGTTCAATCCTGCAAAGGCCAAGTACACGTGCTTGTCCACCTTGTTGATCTTGCTTGGTGTGATACGTGGGTCTTGCAACTTGAGTGTGCTGCGTCTCTCACAAGCAAGAACAACGACGTCCTTGCCCTTCACTCCAACAGCGCACGTACCTCTCTTGACAGCCTCGGAAGCGTATTCGACCTCTGTGACAGTGCATGTTAGTAAAAGCTGCTCTCCAAGCAAGGAATATGTAGCCATAACTTACGGAACACGTGTCCATCAGGACTGAGTGATATTGTTAGTATTGTATTCCTTCATGATCGAGTGGCAACAGGGTGGCGATCCTCCTCTGATGGATGGCAAAGTGGAGCCGAATGCTGCGTTGACGATAGAAACTTACCTGAAAATAGACAAAGCACGGTCGTATCCACTCATATCTCAGGTTTAGTCAGTATCTCCGTATCCAATTGGTGAGTGTGGAGCCAGATCGACGTTGTCTGAGGGAGAAGTTGTAAGCATGAGGAGCGCGTTTGGAGGCGGCCGCCATTGCGCGAAGGAAAGGCCGGGTAAATTTCGCGGAGTACACACCTGGCAGAGAAATCACTTTGAGCTTTAATGGGAGCTTTGATTCGCTCCTCGGCACCTAAATCTGGTGTCAGGAAACACTTCTTTTGACTCGAGGTTTGCTCTTCATACCTCTATCCATCACCTCCAGTTTAAAATCTACAGATGGCAGCAAAAGAACCCAAGCAGAAAGCATCAAAGGTATCAGTCCCCAACCGAGACGGCTTTGCGAGAGCCTCCTTTCTCTATCAGGCTGCCAGTTCAAAGTCCCTCACCAATGAGCCTCTCTCACGGATGTATCTACGATCCATGGATCTTGTGATGAAGAAGAACGTTCTGAAGCTGGATCCCCAAATCAAAAGATCATACTGCAAAAAGTGCAGCCGTTTGCAAGTGCCCAATGTCACCTCAACATTAACACTGGAGGATGCCGGAAAGCGTTCAGAAACATTCCAGGTTGCATGTGTATGCGGGTGTACTAAGAGATTCCCCGTCGGTAAGGATCGTAAGTTTCAACTATTCACAGAGAGACAAAGTGGTTCAGACGAATAAACATGATTGATGACTGATGAGATATCATAGCAGCTTTGTTTTCTGCTCCCGCGTACTTGAAGGACGGTAGATCTTTCACATGTTGTTAGTAGTTGCAATTTCCAAGACTGTAATATTGAGCTGACTTACTTTTGCACCCACCCAGTTATAACGGAAGCCGATTTCGTGAGCGATGATCTCTCCGAAGCCCAGCATGAGGCCGTTGATGAATGGAAGAATCAGATTGATAGACAGTGAGCCCAGAAAGCGGCTCAGAGAGAATTTCTCGGGACTCTGGGTGCCAAGAACCGACAAGTTGTTGCCTGATAGCTCTTCAAACTTCTGTTCTTGTTCCTCTTCTGGTGCTTGTGAGGTTAGATCCCCCACGGCCTCCTCCACGCGCTCCTTGGAGAGGATGTCCTCGGCAAACTCGCCAACAGCGACGGCTGCGTCGTCCAGAACCTGTGCTGCATCAGATGCAAACTCCATTGTGTGATATGTGTGCAATCTTACTGCGATAAGGGCCCACTGAGACGATTCTGCGATGAAGAACCGCCTTTCTCGGAGGAAGGAGCTCGCTCAAAAGATCCGCCACCGGTTTCGCGAAAACTCCCCAGAGCAGCACGTCGGTGAAGGAGAGATTTTTGGCCACAGTGACAAGTTGGAAGGCAGTCATTCAATATCCAGAACCTCCGGCTCGAGAAGCATCCCAGTCCTTGGCCTCCTCATTACGCTGGCCTACAAGCAATGTCCTCAGCCGTCACGGATACCGAAGATGAAGCCGATGTCGTGGGAAGAGCCCTCATGGGTATCGTTGATATTGGCTCCAACGGTATCAGATTCAGCATCTCCTCCAAGGCACCGCACCACGCAAGAACCATTCCTTGTGTGTTCAAAGACCGCGTTGGAATCTCTCTATTTGAAGTCCAGTATGAGCCAAACTCCACTGTCAAGCGCCCGATTCCAAAGGAGACCATCCAAGAGGTCTGCGCTGCCATGAAGAGATTCAAACTCATCTGCGAAGACTTTGGTGTGCCAGAATCTGGCGTACGTATTGTTGCCACAGAAGCTACAAGAGAAGCAGTGAACTCCCAGGAGTTTAGAGATGCCATTTATGACTCGACGAGCTGGGAAGTTGAGCTCTTGAACAAGGAGGACGAAGGAAGAATAGGTGCCTACGGCGTTGCATCTTCATTCAACTCTCTTTCAGGCCTCTTCATGGATCTCGGGGGCGGTTCTACTCAGATATCATGGATTCAGTGTGTTAATGGTGAGATCAAGATGAGTCCCAACCCAGTATCTCTTCCATATGGCGCTGCAGCACTGACCAAGAGAATGCAATTTGAAGACAAGAAGGCCCTTTACTTTGAAATTCAAGCTGCATACAAAGAAGCATTCAAGGCTATCGACGTTCCACAAGCACTGATTGATGATGCAGAGAAGAATGGAGGATTTGACCTCTACACATGTGGTGGTGGACTCAGAGGCCTTGGGTATTCCATCCTCGCAGATATTGAAGACTACCCAATCCCAACCATCATCAACGGATTCTCGTGCTCGTTTGCAGATTTCCTTAACATATCCAACTTCCTTTTCTTGAAAGAAACACTTCCGAAGAAGGAGATCTTCAGAGTCAGTGAAAGAAGAAGGCAACAACTGCCTGCCGTTGGACTGCTTGTTTCGGCAGCCTTTGACTCATTGCCAAAGGTCAAGACAGTACACTTCTCCGAGGGAGGAGTCAGAGAAGGATGTCTTTATTCTATGCTCCCTCGAGAAATCCGTGCACAAGACCCGCTCATCATTGCTTCAAGACCATATGCACCTCTGCTGGCAGACAAGTACCTTGAGCTTTTGAGAACTGCACTTCCAGAGAAGTATGTTCCAAGAGAGGTGAGAGAAAGAATTGCACCTGCTCTCTGCAACTTGGCATTTGTCCACTGCTCATATCCTAAGGAACTTCAGCCAACTGCGGCTCTTCATGTTGCCACAACAGGAATCATTGCTGGATCACATGGTCTCTCTCATCTTACAAGAGCCTTAATTGGTGTGGCGTTGTGTGACCGTTGGGGTGGCGATCTTCCGGAAAGTGAAGAAAAGCATAAGACTGCCTTGTGTGATTCCGTCAAGAGAGATGGAAACAAGATTGAGATGGAGCGCATTGTCTGGTGGACCAAGTACTGTGGTACCATCATGTACGTTATTTGTGGTGTTCACCCAGGTGGTAACATCAGAGACGGTGTCTTCAACTTCAAAATCGTTAACGGGGACATGGAAGTCAAAGATGAGGATGAGAAGAGAAAGTTTGATGTTATTGTCCAAATCTCCAATGATGACATCAAGACCAGTGCATCTGTTCGTGGAAGAATTCTTACACTGCAGAAGAAGATCCGCAAGCTGTCCCGTGGAAGCTCAGAGAAGGTCAAGATTGGTGTTGAACTCTATGACCACTGATGTGTTTAAACTATCTGAATCATCTAGTTACAAGAACAATGCACTAATAATAGTAGCACCTAACAGTTGAAAATATCCAAATTGTATGGAGAGATGAACAAGTAAACAAGAAACCATTTCACAAAAACTCAAGATCTATCTGCACACTTTTTTTGTTGTATCGTAAATCATCAATCAGCCAAATTAAGCCTTAACACCAACGCTCAAGCCCTTCTTCAATCTGCTCTCAGTCAAAGCGGCAATGATGGCGGCACCAGCACCAGATCCATCCTCAGCAGGAACAATAACGATTGGGTAGTCCTTTGGCTCCATGGTCCAGCCAAAGATGTCTCTCAAACCCTCAGCAGCGCGCTCCTTGAAGCCTGGGTACTTGTTGTACACCGAACCATCAGCAGCACAGTGGGCAGTCTCGTAGTTTCTCTTCTGGCAAATGGCAGCGATACCACAGACGGACAATCTGGCGGATCTGGTACCGATAAGCTCAGCAAGGCGGCGGATGAACTTACGCTCGTCCAAAGTGGTGGTGAGACCAACGGTCTTCTTGAACAAAGCCTCAATATCAGTGAGCTCTGCGGTGGTGTCCTCCTCAGCAATAGCTGGGACAGAGGTGTCAAAGACGAATGGAGTCTTCAACTTGGAAACGTCCTCGCCCTTGAAGATGGTCTTGTCGTTCTCAGCAACATCCAACAAGATCAAACGCAGAACCTCACCCAAGTAGTAACCAGAAATCATCTTCTCGAAAGACTGCTGGCCAGGTCTTGGTGACTCGGCGTCAATCTGGAGGTCGTACTTGGTTCTTGGCAAGACGATGTGCTCATTGTCGAATGCACCATACTCACAGTTGATAGCGTGGAGACCCTTTGGGTCAACGTCGTCGCAGTACTTGCCCTCGAGCTTTGGAATGGCACCAGCCTGCTCGTAGTATGCACCGTTACAACCGGTACCGAAGATCAATCCCATCTTGGTCTCTGGGTCGGAGTATGCAGAGGCAACCAAGGTACCAGTGGTGTCGTTGATCAAGGCAACAACCTCGATTGGAACGTTCTTCTCCTTCAAGGCCTTCTGCAACATTGGGACAACGTCATGGCCCTCAACGCCGTCAATGTCGAAACCCTTGGTCCATCTCTGCAAGACACCCTCGTTAATGGCGTTCTGAGAAGCTGGGTAGGAGAATGTGAAGCCCAATGGCAATGGGGCAGAGACACCCTCTGGGTAGTGTGTGTCGACGAACTTCTTCAAGCATTCGGCGATGAAAGCCCACAACTCATCGGAATTGGCTGTTCTGATGCCTTCTGGCAAGGAGTACTTGTCTTGGACACTCTCAAACTTGGACTGGCCGAGCAAGTGGACCAAGACGACTCTCAAGTTGGTTCCACCCAAGTCGATGGCCAGGTAGTCACCTGTCTCGTTACCGGTTGGGTAGTCCAAGACCCAGCCTGGGATCATAGGGATGTTGCCGCCCTGCTTGGAGAGACCCTTGTTCAACTCTGTGATGAAGTGGGCGGTGATCTCCTGGAGCTTTTCTGGGGAGACGGTCAAGAGCTTCTCGTACTTCTCGATGACGGCGAGGATCTCTGGGGAGACGCCCTGAACGAGAGCCTGTTGTTGAGAGTTAGCGAATGTGTCCAGGGTTGTGGTGGGCAGAGGGCGGCTAGCAACAGCGCGCTGGCGGGGGCCTGCTGGCGGGCGGTACTCACGTTTCTGGCAGCAGTTGTCTTGTCTGACAAGGAAGTCATAGTGTACTGTGTTTGCAGTTTGTAGTGCGAATGTGGTGGTAGCCGCCGTGGGGGAGGAAGTGGTGGGAAGGCGGGAGAAGCCTTTTCTTTATAGCTTGCCCAGTGGTCATCGCGTGGCCGGCCGACACACCGGCGCGAGTCTCCTCAGTCTCCCCCCGCCTGCGCCGGAGGCCTGGTAGCCGCACGCTTCATGAGGTACTCCGCCAACGTGTTACATGAACCCTGGAGTACTGGTCCTCAGGAGAAAATCTCTCCTGGCCATCGACTCCTTGCTCTAGTTGCATTGCACTCTACTGAACAATCACTCCAGTGTGCCCGTGAGGCCATCTGCCACGTTGGAATGAAACCCTCTTGAAGCCAGCTTCACTGAGCGGGGAAGCAGCGCTAGCCAACCTTCAGCCTGGTTCCACCACGCGCTTCCAAGTTCCCACAACTTCCCAGTCTTTCAACCTCCACGGCCCTAGCTGCTGGCTGGATTCGGCCGACTGATGGGTCTTTCTTGTATGCGTGACAGAGGGGCCCCACACCCCACGTCACCGGCTCTCCAGACTCTCACATACCATCAACTTGCAAGCTGGATTTAAGATCTTGAAGCTTCGTAAGAGCTACTAGACACAATGTGAATGTGCTCTATGACTATGAAGACTTGATGATCATGAAATCCTAACTGGAGAAGCGAGGAACTGGTCTGTTTTCTGAAGCAGCTCTATCGAGTGTTTCTCTGTGTTGATCGTGAGTCGTCGCAGGCCGACGTCCGGCGGCTTCCTCCACAAAGTTACGTTTGTCTGGACAATAGTTTAGTCTCGCATAACACCTAAAAGCGGTACCGTATCACACACAGTTCACAGTTCACAGACCATAGCAAGATAGCAAGCTTCACAAGCTGACTCCCCCAACAACCCCGGCCGTCTGGTGATTGCGCAGTCCAGATAAACATCTGATCGGAAAAACTCAGTCTCGAGTTGTTGGCGAGGTGCAGCGCCGTGTGCCCTTCTCGGAGAAAATGTTGGCACAAGATTCAAGAAAACGCACCTTCTCCGCAGATTCAGAGCAAGAGGTTCTTGAGTCCTTAACCCCGGTGCAGCAAGAGTCTGGAGAGCTATGCAATTCTCTGGAGAGCATCTGGGGTTGGCCTCTGCTGAGGAGATCCGGCTGAAGAAGGATCCGCTCAGGCCGGTAGCTAAACACAACCATCCTGTTTCCCGGAGACAGGGCAGCGGCCAGCCTTGCCATCTAGGAAATCAGGTGTTTATTTCCCTTCTTGTCGGGGGTATAGGATGGCTCGGGAGTCGGCCCCACTCCCAGTCTCGATCTCGCAAAGATGATGCAACTTTTGCTGTCCTCCGGAAAATCTTTCCGCTCAAGTTTTTCCGCCGCGGTTGTCGTGTAAGGTGTAGGAGCGAGCAGGGACGTCGCATTCCTTTGGCTTTCTTGTTACTTGAAAAGCTGGCATACATTGATGTTATCTTCAGCATTATCTCCGCCAATCAACTCTCGGTGATGAACTGCTTTGTTTTGGGGAAATTCTCAACTTCTGGAGCTGAAGCATGACTAGTTTTACAAAAAAAAGCTCATTAACCGGCCAAAACATGAGAGTGTACAACCACCCGGTACTGGTAGAGAGTAGTCATAATCGTAATATTCATCTGGCTGTACAAGTGAATGTTCCGTACGTTCAAAATCCGGCTTTAAAGCCAAAATTTAGTTGAGCAGTATTCTTATACGGTCTGTTATTTCCACGGATTTTTCACGCCATGACTAGCTCGTGTGGCGTAATGGCAACGCGTCTGACTTCTAATCAGAAGATTCTGGGTTCGACCCCCAGCATGAGTGCTAGCATTACAAACAATTTTTTTTAATTTTTTGCATAATTATCAAATTTTGGGCCATATTAACACCTCGGCGGCTTCAGGCATCAATACCATCTGATTTGGCCCAGAAATGGGTGCTAGATTCAATCTGAACGGTCCGAGTGCTCGCGATCGGCAAGGGCACGGGGTAAAAAAACGACACTCGCCCTCTCTTCAGCTCGCAAATCAGCGCCACCGGAATCGCCAATCGGTGGAGTATCTTGATACATGAGTGAAACATCAGGTCCTTCAACTCCTACCGGGAGCTCTGTCTTTGATTCAGATTTATCCTCAACAAGGTGGGACACATCGGGCGTTGACGCGCCATACACGCCGGAGGGGGAACGACCATCAACAGCTTACAACAGCTCTGATGATGAGCAGGAACAACATAACCCTTATGACTCCGATGACGAATATGATGATGAAGATGATCTTGACTCCCTTGATAGTGATCTTGCCTATATCAACGCACAGCTTCAATGGGAAGAGTCCGTGCGTCAACTACAATCTCTTGTTGGGCTGGTGCTGTTGCCACTCATTGGAAAAGTGATAGGAAGAAGGATGGCTGGTATGATATGGAGAAAGGCATTGGATATATTCCTTTGATTTTGAATGATAATTATGATGTCATGGTGTTTTTTGCTTGTTTATATTGGATTCGTGTCTACAAGTGTGCATTTCTAAAAGGTGCATTCGTTACCAACGGGATCTTCTCAGTAGATACTTGCGATATGTGCCTGTGCTTTAACTGAAATCAGGGTATGGTATGGCTTCAGTACCCTTCTTGATATGTTCTTTGTGAGGATATCATCAATGAGCTTGGTTTCAACCTGTGATATTTTTTGAGATGGTGTGGAAATGAGCTCACTCAGTTTGGTAAGTTTGACTATCAGAAGCTTCATCAATGACCGAAGGATGAGCGTGGAGTCCATCTTTCCCACAAGGAAGGATGGGTTTGTGGATGCATCATTCAAAAACATGTTGTCTGTCCCTGTTGTGTGCAAACTAATGGCCTCTGAAATGGAGTTGCTGAACGCGGATACCGTGGACAAGCCTGAATGCTGTTGTGTATGGCTGAATAGTCTCGTGAGCGTCTCGTTGAACTTGTACAGCTCTATGGTGAGTTCCTCAGTAGACATAGAGTTACCAAGACGAATCCCAAGGTCATAGAAGTCTTCCGAGAGGCTGGCGTTGTGTTAGTGTCAAACGTTCATGGCAAAGACAAATGTGGAGAAAGGGATGTCACTCACGCTCTGGTGAACTCATCATTCACTTGTTGCAATTCTTCCGGTGTAAGTCGTACCATTTCCATGTACCAGAACTCCTTTCCCTGGCTGTAATTGATAGGTTAATCGGGTGCTCAAAGGGGTTATCAAGCCAGTGAACTCACATTTCGTAGAGGTATTTGAGCTTCGACAGCGACATGCAGACTCTGTTGACAAGGATGGCTCTGTCGTCGGCAAAGCTCCGGCGTTTCTCCACTTCGTGTTTCCTTGTGTGGTTGGCGTCTGATTGCGGTGACATATTAGCACTTTGTTTAATGTTTCTTTCCCAGTAGAGATCGAGGGGCTTCCTGGAATTGAGATATCAAGATCACCTTTTCCCCTGGGCTTGGTGGCCGCGGTCGGAGAGTTCGCGAACTCGGCGGCAAAACCCCAAACAACAAAGTTCGCCCAACTCCTGTGCCAGCCAACGACGGGTCCAGCATCAATCCCGACGAATACTGCCCAATCACAGCCGGAAACCAATGTCCTCAGGCATCACCACAGACTCACCAGCGCCAAGAGTGCCGGACTTCCAGCTCGCCGACTCCGCATTCGTGCTCTCGAAGCCGGATCTTGCCACTCGCCACCCAAAGGCGCGTGAATACCTAGAGACACAGATCAAGGAGGAGAAGCTCGCCCCATACTATCACTACTTGTGCCATGAATTCGGCTCACAGATCATACAGTGGGACGAGTCGCTCTACCAGCAGCTGCTGGAGGCAAACACGAAAGAAATCGCCGAGCTCAAACAATCCATCCAGGAAGTCGAGGAGAAGGACGAGGGCCAGCTCGAGACAGCAGAGGGATACAAGAAGCTCGGTGAGTACTACGCCAAAATCGGTGACAGAGCGAATGCCTTGGCAACTTTGAAGAAAGCCTTTGAGCTCACACCTTCCACGGGTGCCAAGATTGACATCTCGTTGACCATCACAAGAGTGGGCTTCTTCTACGACGACAAGCCATTCATTGCCAAACAACTTGACCAGACCAACACATTGATCGAGAAGGGAGGTGATTGGGAACGTCGTAATCGCTACAAGATGTACAAGGGTCTCTACACGTTGTCCATTAGAGACTTTGAAACGGCGGCTTCTCTTCTCATTGACTCCTTGGCCACTTTCACCTCGACCGAGATCTCCACATATGAGCAATTGGCCCAGTACGCTTCTGTTGCTGGCGCCATCACACTTTCCAGAGTTGACTTGAAAAAGAAGATTGTTGATTCTCCAGAGCTCCTCTCTCTTCTCCCAACAACACCAGAATTGGAGCCAATCTCATCTCTCACAATCTCGTTGTACACCTCCGACTACGCTCCATATTTCAAGTACCTCCTGCAAACCAACGATGAGATCATTTTGCCATCGAGATATCTTGCCCCACATGCCAACTACTATCTCAGAGAAATGAGAAGAAAGGCTTACTCACAGTTGCTTGAATCCTACAAGACTCTTTCGTTGAAGTCGATGGCTGAAGCCTTCGGTGTTTCCGTCGAGTTTTTGGACAACGACCTCTGCAAGTTCATTCCAAACAAAAAGTTGAACTGTGTCATTGATCGTGTCAATGGTATTATTGAGACAAACAGACCAGACAACAAGAATGCCCAGTACCAGCTCTTGATAAAGCAGGGTGATGGTTTGTTGACAAAGTTGCAGAAGTATGGTGCTGCTGTCAGACTCACTGGAACCACTGAGCGTTAAGCGTATTCATATTCCATGGATATAATACAGCTAAACCTACGAGATAATTTAAAATATGGTACACAGGTGTACATGTAGTTTACATTGTTCGTTAAAGGGGGAGCATTAAGGGATATAATCACACGAAGTTCTTCTCACGGCCAGAGAACAGGATCTGGACAACGGCAGCCTGTGCCAAACTGATACCGACTGTGAGAACGATGACAGCAATGGACAAGTAGACCGTACGGGACTGTGTGGACTCAACGGTGGACATGTTTCTCCACTCTCTTGCTCTGAGGTAGTTCATCACCTTCTCAATTTTGTTAACGTTTCTGTCAATCTCGAGGAGGGCATGGTCAGCTATAACATCCTCCTGCTTTGTGGTTGTCTCCTGGTCGTTGTTACTCGAGAGAGCGATGGAGAACTCCACCTTCTTCAAGTCTTTGTATGGGTTCGAGAAGCAGAAGGAGTAACCACCGAGACCGAATGTCTTGAGGACAAAGTCGGCGTACTTCTCGTTCTCCTGCTTGATGATAGACTCTCCCTTTGGACTGATAATCTCGAAGTTGAGCTCGAAGTTACCACCAGTCAACACCTGGTAGCCAATAATGAGGGACTCTTCCTCGTCGCCGAGGTCGTGGTAGAGACACTCCTTTGCGAAGGCTGGGATTGCCAGGGACATCTTGGAAGCGGCGTGGACCTGCAGCACCAGCGTGCACAGAAGGCCAATCCAGACCAAAACAGAGTTCTTCAGCATCTTGTGGTGCGAGTTGGGTTGAAGGGGGTGTCTCTCTGCTTTTGTTGACGTTGATTTGGATCAGAACTTGACGCGCCCTTTTTTTACTCGACGTGTCTTTTTGAACAAGGGCACGACTTCGCGGCAGCCGTTTTGCTACGGCTCTCTTCCTGTCTGCTTGAACACTGTTATTAGATATAAAAGGGTCTCTTACAGTCTTGAAATTCTGGTGTTTTATTGGGACTGTTTATCTCTCTTTGCACGTTGTTCCTCATTACGCATCAGGTTTAAAGAGCGGAAATTCAAACACTTTATGAGATCAAAAGCAGCAATCAACAACGCTAAAAGTCGTTCTCAGCAAATGCTCTGTCCATTCTCCGACATGATACCTTCATAAGCCTTGATACACATCTGGTCAATGTACTTAGCAATATCCAAGGCATCGGAAGCCACGCCAGCAAGCGAGACCTTTGTCTTGATCACGTCGAGCTCAGCCTTCTTTCCAAAGAACATCATTCTTTGAAGCTCAGTTTTCCATTTGGTCCCGAGATCTTCCTTGTCCCACGTGGATATCATCCTGCAACATTGGTTGAAGTCTTTGAGTGACAATGGGAGGCAGCATGACCTGTGTGCGAAGTCCGCGATGGATGCATCTGTGAGTTGGAGTGTTCTACAGGACATCAACTCAGACTGGTGTGCAGTGGTCTTGGTTCCTCCAGTTCTGAATTGCTGTAGGATATTGAATCCATATGGATCAAAGTCTGAGAAACCAAATACTGGGAGGTCTGGTCTTGAGTCATTGATCATATGGAGGAAGGTTCGGCTCAACACGTCAGGAAACCCCTTGGCTGTGATGACGATTCTTCTTCCCCTCTCCTCTGTTGCTGGGCCGTGACATACCAAGGCCTGGAAGACTGCTTCTTTCTCAACGACGAGAATGTACTTGATCTCTGGTCCAGGAATCACCTCTGAAACGTCAGACAAACGTGGAATCAAGATGGCAGTTGTGTCATCCTTGTCTGTGCAGAATGACTTTGAACTCCCGTCCCTGAGCTTCAACGTAGCTGCACCATAGAAAAGACCCTTCTGTGATGCCACAGCACCCAATTCATCTCCGGTATATCCCATTGAGCGTGAGAGTAACTCCACCAAGGAGTCAACGGAACTCTGTGATTTGAAGAGCTCGACATCCTGGTAATAGATGTCTCTGCGTGTGGCCGTGTAGTTTGTGGACAAGTTCTTTTCAAGCAATGAGATCAAGTGTACTGATTGGGAAAAGAGCTGTGCTTCTTTGGAGGACGAGGCGGGGAAGCTGATGGTCTTGCTGGGGCACAGGTGTTAGTACAAGAACTCATGTGTCGAACTGTGGAAAAGCAGGATTCAAGGTGTGACGAACGCGTTGGAGAAGACCAAACTGATGGGGTGCTCGCTTCCGAAGCCAGTGGCAACGAGATCTCGTGTGATGGCGAGGGCCTGTTGTGGGGTTCTTGCCAAAGCCGTTCCCTGCTCGGAGTTGATGTGGATGGCGCGTGGCTCTGTGCGAGTGTTGGAGAAGACGTTGCGATGCATTGCAGGGTCAGAGGCTCAGAGTAGGCGGTGGTCTCAGTGAAGTGCCAGGTGAAGCTGTTGATCTCTGCTTGTATGTTGTTTGTTGTTTACCTTTCGTTGTTGTTTTGGTGATGACGTCTCGCCCAATTTCGCCACCCACGTTCCTTCGGGCCGCGGCTTGTTTCCCCGGGATCTCTCTGGCTTTAAAAAGTTCAAAAAACGCCTCCCCACAGCCAAATTCTCCTTCTCCTTCTCCTGTCTCTGTTCCACTGCTTTTCACCTCTCCCATCACTCCATCATCTCCTTCTCCCCCATAAGCCACAGACTCACACAGCCCCAATGCTCACTCTCAGGCAACTCCTCCCTGTCCGCTCCACAGCAGCAGCCTCCACGGCAGCACGAGTCTGGGGTAGACAGCTCCACACAGACTTTGCACCGCCAACCATCGCCCCCGTGGAGAAGCATTCTGTGGTGGCCTCCAGCGAGAACGGCTTCACCACAGTGCACTTCCCAAACACCGACACCACCTACTCCTTCCACAATGTCTTCCTTAGGGACAGCTCCGACTCCCTCGCCTCACTCGATCCCGCAACAGGGCAGAAGCTCTTCACCACAGGCGAGATTGTCGATGTCCACCCGATCTCAATCGACGTCCGGGGCCCAGACAGCATCCTGATCAAGTGGAGTGACGGAGATGAGTGCTCCTACTCCAAGAAGTTCTTCGAGAAACACGCCACCGTCGAGACAAGACGCGCCGGCAGATACTACGAGGATGACGTAGTTGTTTGGGATGGCAAGACTGATAATGAGCACAAGTTCCCAAAACTCAACTGCCATGACTACAACCAATACCTTACTGATGACTCCGTACTTGCGCAGGCCGTGAGGGAGCTCAATACGTTTGGAATTGCATCCATCAATAACATCCCCTCCGTCTCGGATGCTCAGCATGATGCTGATCCACTGGTGAAGAAGATTGGTGAGCGCATCGGGTACATCAAGCCTACATTCTATGGCGAGGTGTTTGACGTCAAGTCCAAGCCAGGTGCCACGAACATCGCATACACGAACAAGTTCCTCCCTTTGCACCAGGATTTGTGCTACTACGAGTCTCCACCGGGTCTGCAACTCCTTCATTGCATCAAGAACAAGGCCACTGGTGGCGAGAGTGTCTTTGCGGATGGATTTGCCGCTGCAAGATATGTCAAGCATGTTGACTCAGAGGCATATCATGCCCTCCTCACCGTTCCAGTCAACTTCCACTACAACCGTGATGGTCACTACTACTTCCAGTCGCGCCACTTGGTTGTTGAGAATGATCTCGTCCCAGATAGTGTCATCTACCAGGGCCTTGATCACTTCAAGGAGGTGAATTACTCTCCACCATTTCAGGCACCATTTGATTTTGGCATTACTGGCCGTGCTTCAGGTACGATTGGAACATCGACTGCTGCCAAGGACTCCGGCGACAGACACCTCTTCCAGGACTTCCTCAGGGGATGGAAGTTGTTTGAGGACTTCATCAACAATCCAGAGAACAAGATTGAGTTCAAGGCTCAGGAAGGGACATGTGTCATCTTTGATAATCGTCGTGTTCTCCATGCTAGAAACGAGTTTGATCAGAATTCGGGTGAGAGATGGCTCAAGGGGTGCTATTTGGACAAGGATGCGTACCAGTCCAAACTCAGGGCTGTTATGATGGCTAAGGTCTAAGTTTAAACGGTGTGTGCTATTTATATGGCTCTTAACAGGCTTGATACAGAATAATAATATTTTCATACGTAAGAATTTTTTGGTAGTAATTAGAATTAATTCGATGTTAATTTTGTAAACGTGACGACAGCTTCCGCTGATATTGAGCTACTGTTGCTTTAAAAAACCTTCCATATTCGCTGAAAAGCACTGTCCAATGAAAAGAGAAGTCTCAGTTTAGTACAAACCCTTCCAATTGCTTGATCAACACCTTAAAATACATCATGCTTCAATGATGGAAACCAAGCGCAAGTTTCTAATCTGGACACCAACCCGAACACCAATCCGATTACGTCATCTTACCCCGCACTTGCTCACGCCCGATCGCTGTGGAGGTCTTTGATGATCAAGGCCCCGGTCGCACGCAGCAGGAAGCCCACCGGCACAGCGCACAATCCCAGGAGAACCAGGAGAATCAGCCAATGAGAGAGCAGCTACAGCAGCGGAATGTTCTGTTTTAGGCAGAAGTTGCGCCCGTGCACACTGTCCTCGGAGCTGCTCCTGGGAGCTGCCCATTTTAGGCCGCGCACCCTTCTTTGAGCTCAGTGCGGGTCGAGAGGATTTGTTGATGCGACACAATAAAAGCCGCCCACCTCGCTCTTTGCCGTGTAGCCTTTAGCACCTTCTTCCACCTGGATAAGCCACAAAAATGAACAACTTCTCGCTGCCGGGCTTCGGCCAGCTCGACACGGTCCACTCCTCCAAGCCCGTCGTGCCGTCTTCTGCTGGCTTCCCTCCACCATCCGCCGCTATGGGCACCTTCCGCTTCGACAACAACAGCAGCAACAACAGCGGGAGAAACAACAGCGGGAGCATTGGCAATAGCAACAGGAACATCATCAACGAAGAGAACAACGCCGGGAATTTCAGCAGTGCCAACGGTGTCAACAGCGACAGCATCCAGCTTCCGCCGCTCACCACCGAAAGCAACCACATGAATGCCAAAATCAACAAGCAGCTGGACCAGATACCACAGAATCTCGCAGCCAACGGAATGACTCCTTCTGGAAAGCCTCGCTTGTTTGTGTGTCCGTCGTGTACGAGAGCATTTGCCAGACACGAGCACTTGAAGAGACACGAGCGTTCCCACACGAAGGAGAAGCCATTTGTGTGCGGGGTTTGCCAACGACGCTTCTCCAGAAGGGACCTTCTCCTCAGACACGCTCAGAAGCTCCATGCAGGCTGTGACGATGCTATCAAGAGGCTCAGAAAGCGCTCTTCAAGGGCCAAGTCCAATGCTACCTTGAGTCCAACTGAAGATACCTCCGAGAACGAAACGAGCTCCTCCAGAAAGAAGCCAAAGTCTGACGGCTTGGGGTCTGGTATCAGCTACTTTGTCTCCAGTAAGGATCCCCTCCAAGGCGGATTACCAGAGGTTTCTTTCTCCAAGCCGAACATTGGAGACTTCAGAGGCCGTCGCACATCCTTCTCAGCATTGTCTGGTGCCAACTACGCCAGTGTCCCCGAGTCACAACAGCATGGCCCCAACGCTGACTCTGTGGGGTTTGCTACTCCGCAACTGGCTCCAGTTGATGAGAATCCTCGTGGAGGCACAGAACACAGCTCTACAATGCAACACTGGATCTCTGACATCAATTCGCTTCCCGGACTGAACTTTCTCAGCAACTTCTCTCTCAGTGAACAGCGCTCATCCAATGAGACCGACAACCATGCTGCTGTTCTGGGTATCGGTCCCACTGACCAGACGCCAACCGGACAGGGAGGATCAGTCCCACTGGGCCCAATGAGCACCATGACGATCAATGACAGCGCCTCCTCAATGCGTTCAGACTCCAAGGCTTCACTCTCCAGACGCTCCTCGAAGTCCACCGTGAAGTCAAAGGGGAGAAGAAACCAGAAGGATGGAGCAGCCTCCGACATCTTTGGATACTCCTTCTACGACGATGATTTCACCTACTCCAACCAGAACGAGGACTACCACAAGATGAAGCTCTCTTATCCGAAACTGCCATCCACATACCTCCACGAAACGACCTCTGCCTCATCTCCAAGCGGTGACTCTTCCTCCCAATACAGAAACTTCAACGAGTATGAGCTCTTGTCCGAGCTTGAGGTTCCAAACCACGAGGAGCAGATTCTGTCGGTTGGTTACTCCTTCTACGAGAGCAACGACTATGCCTCTTCTGCTATCTCCCCACCAAACAACGGCCAGGCCAAAAGAAACAAGGATCCGTCGCTGATGGATGTGGACCCACCTTCCGATGCCACATTGCGTGCTTCATCTAGTATGTCGACTCGCTCGTTGTTCACACCAGCACTCATTGACAAGGTTGCTACAGTATTGGCAAGATATCCATTCTCTGGTCTGACCCCACCTGATCTTCCTTCAATTGAGTACTTGAACTACTTTGCTGAGAACTTCAAGGAGAAGTTTTTGGATCATCATCCATTCATTCACATAAACTTCCTCAACGAGAAGGCTATGTTTGAGTACACGATGAACAGTGACTCTCCAGATGATTATGCACCTGCTGTTTGCTTGCCACTTCTTGTCGCTACGATTGGTGCTTTGTACTCGAGACAAAAGAAGCTTGCTGCTGACTTGTATGAGTGCTCAAGACGCTGTATCCATGTCTTTTTGGACTCGAGAAAGAAGACAGATGATGCTGAGAAGTCAACAACGCACAACAGTCCACTCTGGCTTGTGCAATCTCTTGTTTTGAGTGTCATGTATGGATTGTTTGCAGAGTATGATGATTCTGACTTGAGTGTTGTTTTGAGACAGGTCAATGCTCTGTGCACTTTGATCAAGGTTTCGAGATTCAACCTGATCAGATTCAGCCATGAGAACATCGAGATCAACGAGGAGTACTTCAGGGATTACATTCTGTATCAATCCAAGGTGAGAACTGTCTTCATGATCTTCAACATCTCCAGCACACTGACTTGTTTCTACAATTTGGATCCTTTCCTCAAGTACAAGGAGATCAAGTGCGACCTGCCAGATTTGGAGAGCTATTGGAATTGCCGCACATTGGATGACTTCAAGCAGACTTGCATCAGCTGTTCTCTGAACTACAACTTGAACTTGGAGAAGATCCTCAACGACATGCTCTTCAACAACCAGATCACGTACAAGATCTCGGAGTTTGGATCCACAATCATGATGTACACTGTTCTCCAGTACTTCTACTTCAGCCAGAAGCATGCGTTGAGCAACTATTCCAACGGCATCTCCCCAGACCATCTGAACTCGTCGAACCCAGTGAAGAACTACACTCTTGAGGAAGTGTTGACGGATCTGAACCGTGGCATCAACATGGAGTCCATCATTCTCAGAAACATCACGGTGATCCGCTCTTTGATGATTGACTTGTCCAAGGTGAAGGAGGCCATGTGGAGCAGAAACTGGAGCAACGCATGGTCCGAGTTCATCTCCATCTCCCCAAAGAATGACGACCTGATTGATGCCTGTGACTACTCCGTCAGAACTCTCAGCATGATGTTCGTCAACGATCAGAACTCAAGCAACTTCAACAAATGCCTCTCACTCAGCTGTCAGGCTTTGTTCTTCAACTTCTTCTACATCGCCAAGTTCCTCCACCGCTTTGAGAGAAAAGTGCTGAGACAGGTTGTTCCAACGGGCGTGGTGAAGCCTCAGGATGTGAGGGTCGTTGCTAAGAACTTTGGAATCTACATCAAGATCACCAAGTTTTTGGCAGACTTGGAGCAGTTGCTCACGAAGAACTTTGGATACCACGACCCTGAGAGCAAGCTGTCGCTGAAGGAGTTTGATGCCTCAAAGATCACATTTGGAAGAGGACCAAGATTGTTGGATAGTGAGTACCCGAGAGAAGTCAATGTCGAGACGGTCATCAAGATCATTGGATTGCACTTGTCCTCAAACATCATGAAGATTGGTGAGTTCACTTTCAGATACATCTACGACAACGAGATGACTTTCAAGATTTTCAAGTCTTTGGGTGAGGGCATGTATGAGATGAGGCTGCTGATGGAGGCTGATTTGAACGCCAGCAGAGCTGCTACTAGATAGTGGCCAGATTAATTAATTATCAGAGATGTCACCTATTTATTCTAGCTAATGATGAAATGATTGAAATGCTACTTGGAAAAGGCTTCCCCTATAGTCACGGCTTAGTAATTACAGATGTTCATTTACCGTCCTTGCGAACAGAATTTGAGATCATGATTCATCACATCAAAGGAGTTCTTCACTGGACCATTCTGGCGTTCAGATGAGCAATCTCCTCCTTCAGGTTGGCCTCTTCAACAGTCTTCACCAACTCTTTGGTACATTTGGCGACATCAAAGGCAATACCAGCCAATCTCTGCTTAAACTGCTTGTCGGCATACTCCTCATCATCATCTTCACCATCCTCAGAAGTCTCAGGCTTGGTACACAGAATGTTCATTCTTCTCTTGGAGTCAGCCAAACTGTCCACAACCCATCTTCCATGTTCTTTCAACTGAGCGTTACGGCTCTGGTTCATCGATGTACTTGTAGCATCCACCATTTGTGAAACAACATCAATGATGGCCTTTGAGCCGTATCTCAACTCTCCCTTTGTGGAATCAGCCGTCTTAATGGCAGTCAACAAAGCCTGAATAGTGGAGATAACCTTCACAGTCTGATGCTCCAAATACAAAAGCAACTCCGACAATGTGTTGTCAGGATCATCAATATCGAACTCATTGACATTGAACTGGTGGTCTTCAGTCAAATCCTCATCATCACCTTTGTAGAGAGCAGATGGTGTGCTGGTTGGCTGCGAAGGATCGGGGGCTTCAGTGTCGACCTCAACAGTAGGACCAGTAGCAGCAGCAGTAGCAGCAGCAGCAGTAGCAGCAGCAGCAGTAACTTCACGAGGTTCAATCTCGGTAACTCTGGATGTGGTAGCAGCTGCAGAACCGGCATTAGTTGAAGCACCGACGCCTGTGTTCGAAGGAGTTGATAAGGAAGGCCCAATGGACTTGGTGGAAGCACCAACAACAGAGTTGGAAGAAGTTGACGAGGAAGGCTCAATGGACTTAGAAGTTGACTTCTCTGTTTCAGGTTCTCTTTGTGCCTCGTTTTTGTCTCCAATTTCTCTCACCTTGATAGCATGGGTATCCGGAGAGGTTGGCTTTTGGGAGACAACTTCAGTATCATCACCATCCAGCTTGCTCACCAGATCATTGACCAAAATAGCATTCGAAGCTCCAACATTGTGAGATGTAGAGGTCTTCTCAGTAGAAGCAGTTGGCAAACCTCTGGCCAAGCCAGAGTTCAGTGGTTTCACAGGTGACAACTCTGGTGAACTCAGAATCTCAATTGGCGAGTCACCGTCACCAATCAACACACCCCTTCCATCAATTGGTGAGATCTGGGAAGCCGGAGTTGCCAATGAAGTGGCCCCATTAACCCTGGTTCCAGTAGATGATATGTTGTCTGCTGCATCATCATCATCAGTGGAAACAGCTGCAACAGAGCGACTCATGATACCAGGCTCACTCACTTTTCTCTTTCCAAAAACGCCAACAACATTTTCAGACAACGGGCTCACCACAGCCTTTTTGGGGGACGACTTCGGAGTAGTGTCTGACTGCTCTGCCTGCTCCTCAAACTGTTTCACTCTTGACAAGATGTTACCTGATGATGACTTTCTCAGACCGTTGGTGGTTGGGCGGTCAGATGCAGACTTGCTGTTGACTTCTGGAGAATACCTCGAAACGACGGGTGTGACTCTTGTTGGGGTTTTGGAATCAGCGGTATTGTGCGCCGATTTGGTTTCAATGGCAATGTTTGTCTTTGCAGTCAATGGGGACTCTCTTGGAAATGTCAATGGCTTCTTGTCACTTGTACCGTTAGCAAGTTGTGAGTTGATGGTCAAATTCAACGGCCTTGGGGTCATAGTTGTGCTCACAGATCTTGGTGTATTCTGGGAAGACTCAGACTTTTTTGCCATTCTCAAAGGCCTCACAGGAGAGACATCCTCATCTTTCTTTTCTTCAAATGAAGGGTTTGGACGCTGCGTGGAGACAGGGGTGGCAGCAGTGACAGTACCTGATAATTCACCTCCCTTTAGAAGCTTGGTCTCTTGAACAAGCTCAAAGACGCTGAAGGCAACTTGGCTCACAGCGGACTCAACCACCAGCTTGGGCAAGAGCTCAGAGTAGACCGAGTAGTATCTCGTGGTGGTCAAAGCATGTGACAGAGCGGCACGCACCAGTTCAGACTTTTGAGAGTGTGGCGCACAGGCGGTGATCTTGGTGCAGACATCAGTAATGGTGTTCATGTGCTCAAACAAGAGAGATGAGTTAATTCCGTGTGGCTTGTTGATTTTGTCCAACTCCTGAACGTATCCTTCGACTTCATCACGCAACTCCTCAACAAATGCAAGTGGGACAGAACCAGATGGCGATACAAGAGTATCAAGAGAGCCAGAAGAAATGACATCAAGAGATGGTGTGTTCTTCGAGTGGAAATCCTTCACTTCTTGATACTTGCTCTTCCATGAGGACTCATCAACATCCAATGTACGCGCCTTCGAAGAATCAAGTTCTCTTGTACCAGAGGTCTTGGAATTTTGAAGATCAAGCTGAAGGGCCTCAATTTGTGAATCTTTCTGTTGAAGCTGTGACTGGAGTTCTGCCTTCTCTGATTCAAGCTTGCGGACTTTCTCACTCAAGCTGTCTTTAATGGTCTGGAGGGTTCTGACCTCTTCCTCAAATCTGTCAGACTTCGAAAGCAACATAGTGTTCTTCTGCTCAAGGTCTGTAATCTTCTGATCCATCTTCGTACCTTCCTGAATCAGCAGCTCAATATCTCTGTCCTTGTTTCTGTTCTTGGTCACAGATAAGCCTCGTTGAATGCGAGGTTCGTTTGGAGAGAAGCCGTTGAGGCTACCAAGTGTATCTCTTCCTGAAAGCTCACTGACCTGAGAGCCATTACTCTGTCTCTTAGTGGGAACAATTCTTGGACTTTCACTAGAAACAACACTTGGAATCTGACGGAAGGCCGTAGGGCTTGTGGTCATTGATGTTCTGTTCGAAGATCCATGAGGACTTGAAGGACTCAACATTGAAGTCGTTGATCTGGAGACGGATTCTGGAGACTTCAACTGCTTGACAGGAGATCTGGAAACAGGGGACTTCATTGGTGAGGCAACCTCTCGTTCATTGATCCCTTCCTCTTCATCACTGCTCCAAGCCATATCAGCCTTGGTAGGTATCACTGTTGATGATTGCAATGTGACAACCCCTTGCTGCTTCTTGGCTTCTGGACTGGAACTCTTCAGCTCGTAAGAATCTCTCTCCTGGATGGTCTGATTGTCCTCATTCAAGTCAGTGAGAACAGTGTTGATGGAGACTCTCTTGTTTGGACTCTCCTTGGGAGAGGTAACCTCTGCATCGCCTATGTTCTGGTTTCTTCTCTCGATCTCGTAGAAGATGTCGCTTACCAAATCTCTGAATCTGGTCTGTTGCAATGAGCCCAACTTCTGTCTCGCCTCGTTTCTCTTCGGGTGGAAGTTGGCCATAGGAAGCAAAAACTCAGGCTCCTCTTGTGACTCAGTGATTCTTCTCTGCAACTCATCGTAGACATCTGTACTCAACTCGAAGAACTGGGATGTGGTGAGCTTGAGCAACTTCTCTCTTGCCTTGGCGGCTCTTGTTGGGTTGCTCTTCGCAGGCAGCGGGGACACGTTAAGGAACTGCCTGAGGGCGATGTGGTACTGCCTTAGACTGGCAACGTTCTCTGGAGTCAATTCCGACATGATGGATGGGGTTGTTGTCGTGGCGACTTGGGAGAGAACGCGCTTGGAATGAGTATGAGGGCTGGGCGGAAGCGGTCTTCTGGGTCTGGCGGCGGGCTGAAATTGCTGTCCCGTGGACTCGTGTGTGGAAGTGGAAGACGACGACTTGCTGCTGGCCACGCTGAAGAGGACCCTGGAGAACACTGGGAGGCGGCTTTGTGGTGATTTTAAGGCTTCGCCGTGTTTTGATTTTGGCCATCGACTCTTTTTTCTTTTCCCGCGTTTTCGCGAAACTGACGCGTCCACTGAAACTGGTCCAACGCCACAAAGACGCGTGGACGAATCAGCTTTCGCTTACGCGTCATCGCGGCCGTTTCTCCAGGAACGCTACACCAGGAGGCATGTGAAAAACGTATCAGTCGTAATATTAACCGAGCGGACCCTTTATTCCCAATCCCTCATGGTCATGGAGAGATCACACTCATCTTCGATTTCCAGGCACACCCACTGATGATACACTCCACAAGCCAGTCCCAGTCGATCACCTGCACCTTGACACTGCCTCGTCCCAGAACTTTCTTCAGCACCGACGTCTTCCTTGATCTCACGGACCCAAACCCTTCAATGGTGCTCTCGAGCTCCTTCTTGCGACGGCCGTAGATGTAGAGAGGCTCAGTAGCGTTCTTCATAGCAGCTGCACAATCTCCAACCAGCTTGCTGTTGTTTGTGAGCTTGATGTGGAATGTCTGACAGCCCATGGCATGGAATAGAAACTCGGAAATTGTAGGCTCTGAATCAACAATGAGTACAGCCCGTCTCGCAAGGATCAAGTTGTTGGAAAGTTGCAGTGAAAGGTCAAACTCCTTCTTCCAGTTGTGAACAAACCTTGAGATATCAGAAGACTTGAGAGATCCATGGAGACGCTGAGAGACACCACTTGGTAGGAGGTAAGTGTGCACATTGTCAAGCATAGCTCCTTCCTCGAGAGAATCTTCGATCCAAGCATATGACAAGACAGGCCAGCCAAGAGCAAGTGCTTCGAAATACTTTGGGTATCTGTTTGGCTTCTCAGTGATCAATGCGGCAAACCTGTAATGGGCCAAGAGTCCATTTTTCCCCTTCAACATACGCTTGCGTGCCGAGAACTCCATAAACTTCTCAAACCCATCCTCAGTGACATCACCTCCATTGGATCTGATCATGATCTCAACCTCGTTCTTGATCTTTCCATCCAATCCAGTCAATGCAAACAAACATCCTGAAAACACCTTTGACGAATCAATCTTTGGAGCAACCACAAAGGATTGTATCAATTCATCCTCAAAAGTCACAGATGGCTTGCCCTGTGTGCGTGTTCTCATAGCTTCCTGCTCAGTTCCAACTCTGTCAATGAGAACCCAATCCTTCTCAGCCATCTTGATGTCAGCCAAGGCAAACCTCACTTCCTTGGGAACACTTTTCTTTCTTCCTGACTTTTTGATTGGACGACAAATGACAGTGTCGAATCCTCTCATGCATCTGATAATATCCTGTTGATCAGCACCAAGCTCACAATCAAGACCAACAATCTGATATTCAGCATCGACATGTGTAACCAAATCACCAACTCTAATATCCAACGGTGACAATCCAGTAACAGCCTGTGTTCTGTCATTGAACTTTACAAGAGGAAGACCATCTTCGACACCAACAACCAGACCAGGATAGTAATAGGTCTCATACAGGTACCAGACGCTGTTCCTTGACTGAACATCATCCTCGGTGAGAACCAGTTCATCCTCTCTGAGTGGACCCTCGGGAAGTTTCTTGGGATATGAACTCACTGGTTCTGTGGTAGTAACTGAATGACGAGAGTCAATTGTCATTGGATCATCATCGGCGTGGTACGACTCGTCTTTGGCATCATCTTCACTCTCACTCCCACCTGACATAATACTGGGCGACCTTTGATATTCGACAGAAGCTTCTCTTCTCTTTGTAGCAGACTTGGATGGTGACTTCGTGGGGGTTGACTTGACCTTCTTTGAAGGACCAGACTGTGCCCTTGCTGTAGCCACTCTCTTTCTTGCGCTTCTTCTTGGTCCGATAATTCTTTCGGAGTCATCGCCAGTCAAAAGAAGTAATGGATTCTCTTCTTCAATGGTAACATCAACTTTACTCTCATCGTCAATGTCTGATAAGTCTTGAGTAACGTTTGCCGCCAAGTCAAACTGCGTTTGCTCCTGTTCGTCATCACCCGTAGATGAGGATGGCTGGACAATAGCAACAGTATCGTTCAGCTCTGAAGACAGCTCAACGCCAGTAGAGACAGGCTTCTCTTCTTCATTTTCAGCTTCTGTTGGATGCTCTTCTTCTGCCGGTTCTGGGTCTGCACCCTGGTCCTGATTCTCATCAGCCAACGTATCCTCTTCATCTTCTTCTTCATCCTCAGGTATTGGGTTTGTCTGCAGTGGGACTGGAGAGGAGAATATCCTGTTTGTGATACCTCGAGCGTTCAAATCAGACTTGGAGCGGATTGGACGTGATGGTGTCTCAGCAACAAGCAACTGTGACCTCGATTCTGCGGGCAGAGTAGCGCCACGGAAAGTATCTGGTGCACGGAACACGGCGGAATCATCGGGGTTGTCATGGTGAATCGACGACTTTTCAGAGACATCTCTGTTCCTTGTAATCTGTATGCTGTCCTCTGCATTGAAGTCGAAGTGCCGACTCATTTCTGAAGAGTCATTTTTGATGTTGTCTTCATCTTCCGAAACAACGGGAGAGGAGTCTTCTGCCTTGAAAGACTTGTTCAGATTGTCATCATCGTCTGGTATAGTTCCTGGAATCTGAATAGCCGCTTGTGAGATTTGTGGAGAGTTTCCCAGAACATCGTTGTGTGTTGTGTCCTCAGTCTGATCATATGGAGGATCGGCCAGTGTCTCATCCTCTACTTCAGAGTTCTCAGCTGATAGAGTAGCGCGTCTGTTTTCCAACTCCACAGGTTCAGGATTCTCAGGCAGTGCATATTCATTTGACGATGGATGGGAAATGTTCTGAGTTGGCGTTTGCCCCACTTGTGTATCGAACTCCAAACTGGGCAGAATCTGAGTGTCCGCTTCCAAATCTGGCTGCTCGGCGTGATTCTGTCGTATACGCTCGAAGATCTTGTGGTCTCTTGTAGAAGGAGTTGCCAAGCCAGCCTGAGGAAGTGGGATTCTCCTGATGAGAGTATCTGGTGTGTCTTCGTATGGGTGTCGTACTCTTGTCTGGATTGGAGTCTGCCCAATCATTTTGACCCTGTTGACTGCGGGCGTCTCGTCAAACGGGTCCTTGATATGATTCAGCCACGGACTGTCCGTGTCCGGCATCTTCAGGTTCTTGAAGAGATTCTGCGTGTCCTGCGACTTGTCTTCTTCGGGGCCCTTGTTGCTACTGGCCGTGGACTTTGGGATGGGCGGTATGAGCATCGTCTCCGGCTCCTCGTCGAGAAGCGCCTGTGTGTTGAGAGAGTCCTTGAAGTCACACGACGAGTCCACAATGCGGTTTTCCTCGGTGGAGCCAAGGATCTTTACCCGGTCGAGCCGTGAGTGTTGTGATTCCTCCACGATGAGCTGTGTCTGGGGGCGACGCGTGTTAGTAGCTGTTGTGCGGGAGGCAACCTGGCAGTAGTGCGGCGATACTCACGTCTGCGAGAAGCCCATTGGTGGACGCGGGCCCACTGGAGCTGCTGAACTCGTCTGGCATCGCTCGCCGTGGAAATTGACAGGGCGGCTAAGCAGAAATGGCGGTGGCGGTGGCGTCTTTGAAGTTTTGGCGGCCTTTGCTCTGTTGATCCGCCTCCTGTTTTGTGTTTTGTTGTTCGCGGCCAAAAACTTCTGGCGGCAAAGACTTTTCTCTCTCCTTCTCTTCCCGGCGGCTAAGCTCCAGACACCTCTATCCTGCTGACATGGCTGACATTTCCGCCATTGAGCAATCAGTCGTCATGAAGATGCTGCCCATCGTTGGAGAGAAGGCCGTCTCGAACTTCCTCGCCCGTGAGCCACACACCGACTGAATCTTACCCCCTTCCTCTCTTCCTTTCCCAGAAACACCGACTGACACGACAAAGACAACTACTTGGAGACTGAGAGGTTGTTGAATGAGGGCTTTCAGACCATATTGGAGCTTCCAATGTTGAATAGAGCGCTCTTGGGACTCTGTCTTGTCCACAGGGGCTTTGCCGCCGACGGTATTCGTGAGATCAGCTTCAGCGTTGAGTTGCCTTCCGATGCCAATTGCAGAGTCTTGTCCCTCCTCCTTCTCTACTGCGGGTTCAGCTTTTGTGGGATGGTCTCTGCTGCCGACAGACTGATGACTGAGGCACAACAATTTGACGAGAACGATATCATTGCTCCCATTTGCAGACTCTTTAGCACGCTTCCACCAAGATCTATGTCAGCAGAAGTTCTGGACGACCTTAGTACGAAGGATTGCTTGAAGACCCGGTTGGTATCATATCATACCAAACTGTCCATTGCATCTGAAGCCGTACGCCTGCTGAGAAGGGAGGCAAACAATGAGGCGATGTTCGATGCTCTACACACTTTGTTCAAGCTTGTCACTGACCTGATGCCTCAATCTACTGCAGAGCCATTTTCTGACATCAAGGAGGTTTTGATTCCTCTTGAGGCCTCCTGGGATAACGAACACGCAGATCAGATGAGAAAGAAAGCCCACAAAACTGTGGATATTGAAAAGGCGAAGAACATTGTTGTTGTGAAGACTATCCAAGCGTACACAGACTTCATCGAAGGCAACCACGTTGATTCATTCCTCAGATTCAAGGCCGTCATTGACTTGGAGAAAGAACAGAAGAAGCTGTTCAAGAAGTTGAGAACGTCTGGCGATGTTACGTCAGATGATTTGATTGCCATTGCTGTCCTTACAGCACATGTCTTCTCCAAGATCCCAGCAAACCATCCATTAAAGAATGCTTCCAACTGTGATTACATCCTTGTTTCAACGGTGGCAAATGGATCGGCTGATCATCATGAGACAAGTCATCAGAAGTCGTCGTGTTTGTTCATGGCATGGGGATTGCTCTATTTTGAGAAGTCGATCTTTGAAGCGGGACGAATTGGCACATCAACAGACTATTCTCTCGAGAAAGAGCACTTGGAGGAGTCCATTCGCAAGTTCATCATTGCCTCTACGTTAAAGTTCTCAGATGATTATCAAACCCCAGAGATCTACAAGACCATCACTACGCTTTGCTGTCTCCATGGTGGATATCACATCAAAGTCATCTGGGCTTTCAAGTACCTCCACGACTACTTCAAAATTACTCTTGCAGGATCAAGTATGCTGAAGGACAACTACTCTCTTCCTGAACGCATTGTGAACTTGAACGAGAATGCGCTGGGAGTCATCCAAGAGATCGACGGCTTTGGTTGGGTCTTGACGAGGGAGGAGAAGCAAAAGGTGTTGGATACCATCGACCTCAACCCCAATGCCGTTTGTCTTCCAGTATACAACATCCAGAAAACAAAGGATGAAAACATCCTCTTGTTGAAACAGGGAAGCTCAGACTTTGATCTGAATACTGCTCTCTCATATGCTGGAAGAAGCAAAGATTTGATCACCCTCTGGAGAGACTCTTACCGCTGCTACATTGGGGAATTGCCTCCATCCGTTGAGAAAGTTTTGAAGTTGTACACAGGAGAGGAATAAATGAGGCACTTTTGCGGAAAGCATCAAGAAGTAGAACTCGATCGACGGGCTTCTGTCAATTCCAGCTGCGGCGCTACAGAGTATGACTTGAAGATAAGGAGGACATTTTGTTGAACTTAGAAGACCACCAGAAAAAAAGATAAAGCACCAACAAAGTAACAAACAAAAGAGAGATGGGATACTCTTAACCAGAAGAAACTAAAGTAGAACGGCGGATAGAATCCTCCAAATGCTGAAGATCCTCCATGTAAGCCAGCATCATCTTCTTCTTAACCTCAATATCAAGAAGAGTTGGATTAGATCCGATGCTTGGATAAGAATCAAACTCGTGTGAGAGATCCAAGACACTCTGCTTCTCGTGGTGACTCTCAGGGACGGTGATAGCAGTGTTGTTGTGGACGGAGGCAACTCTGGAACTCTGGTGTTGAGGAAGTGACCAATTGTGCTCGGCCAAACATCTTCTTCTGTAACGTTCGTAGAGGACTGTATGAGTAGTGTCCTTCAACTCTTGCAAATGAGAACCAAAGAGCGAGTTTCTCAACATGGTGAAGTCAGTGTGTTCTGGATCGGAGACTGTCATAACACCCCATGGGTATCTTCTGACACGGACCATCTCACCGTCTCTCAACTCGGACTCATAGCTTCCAGCAACAGCGAACGGGATGCTGTCAACCAACCACAGAGTCTCATCAAGGATGTCCAGGTCGTCGGTTTCTGTGTTGAAGTCGTAGATTGGGATCTGATGGGCTCTGATGTCACGCAAGATCAAGGTCTTGTTCAACGAGAGCTCCGCCTCGGTCAAGGAATCCGCTTTGGCAATTACTGGGATGACATTGACACGTGTGGAAAGCTCCTTCATGGCAACAACGTCAAGTTCACGAAGACCCCTTGTGGTTGGCTTGACAAAGTACAAAGCGGCGTGTGGTCTCTGGTCTTTGAATCTTGGGTCACGCTCCAAACTGCGCTCCTCCTGCAACATGAGATCGAATGTCTTCTCAAGGTACTCGACAATGCGTCCAGTGCAGCGTGTGTTGTCCATGTTGTCACCAAACCCAGGGAACATCACCACGTCGAGGGAGATTGGAGTGGAGTCGTCGTGGTCGACAATGTTGACGTGTAACTTGAGGACATCGATTCCCGGGTTGATGTGGGCGTTCTCAGGCTTGAGCTTGTTGGTGTCTTTATCCCAGACGACCTGGTTGCACAACGTGTTGAGGAAGGCGGTCTTGCCGGTACCCTCCTGGCCACAGATCAAGAGTGTGAAGTCAATGCCCTTCTTGAGGTTCTTGCGGCGACGGAGTTCTTCTGGGGACAGGAACTGTTTGGAGGACATGGAGGCACTGTGCACCTTGAAAGTCAGCGACATTGTGTATGGCTCCTGGTGATAGAGATCAGTGATAAAGATAGAGAATGAAATAACGTGGTCTCGTGTTGATGGAACTTATCGGTCCCACAAAAGGTGACACAAACACGAAATCTCGGAGCTAGTACACAAAGTCCGAGCCCCAACTCCGTGTACTCCGAGATTCCGCCCCAGTTTCCAGTTAAGCTCCATAATCTCCATAGAGCAGTGTATACTACTTCATGAAGAGAAGAAGAAGAAGAACACAAGAAACTCGACAACCTCCAGCTCCCCGCTGTTAATACTTCTGCATCAAGTGCTGCTCTCGGGAGTCGGAAGCGGCATCGGCCCCAACCGACCCGACGTGCTGCGCATGGCCTCTTGACACATAACGCTGATCACACCTGTCCCCACATCTTGCCCAAAGAGCAAAGAGTTGCCATGTACGCGTATCTCTCAACTCCCAAAGGAGCCATGGCCGCCTACACCCGCTGGAAGCTGGAAGCACCGGAAGCCGTTGGTCATGGACTTGTGTCCGACTCCTGAAGCGAATCCTAACCCGCGTGCGATATAAGCTCCGGCAGCCAAACCTCTGGGAAAAACACGCTTCTCTCGGGCCGAATTAGGCTCGTAACTGGGCCAAATCGGGGAGTATCAATTGGCCATGAGCATCGATCATCGCATCGTATCGAGTTGGGGACCCTGGGCCTTGATTGGGCCCCATTTGAGCAGCGCGTGCTTGCTTGACCTAGCAGCATGGCTCTTTGCGTGGAGAGGAGATGTTGCGGTACGATGGCCGCTTTGTTGAGAATAATATACAGTCATTACTTGTGTTTCCCCGCTTTCCCAGGAGCTCGTTGTATGGGCGACTCTTCATGACAGGTCATTGAAGACAGAGGATATACGAATGTTGAGGCAGACTTGGCTCTGATCCATGGCACTTGAGACCCCCCTTCTTGACCATGGTGATCTTCCGGCCAGTGCCAATCACCAGAGGTGAAGTGAGACTTTCCTCGCTGGAGCTGTCTGTCTTGTGCTCTTTTTGTGGAGATGATCACTGATCCTTTTGCCTCAAACAGAAGCGCTCCCCGTGATGTGAGCACTGTACGTACCATACTACTACTACCTCCAAAAGCTTATCCTCCTCTCCACAGCTGGGGCTTGTGAGTGCCTGTCAAACACGAGCAGCAGCCGGCTGCCGAAGGCCTGAAGCTTGTTTGTGGAGGTTGTAACTTTGTAGGCCAGCTCGTTTCTGGAAGGTTAGAGATCCACAACGGCGAAGAGTGAAGAGTTATGTCCCATGCCAGGCCTTCTCTCTTTCTCCAGTACAAACTTGAGGTTCTCTCGCTCTCCATGGCAACAGGCTTATCGCAGTGATCACGTGCCCGCTCGCTAAGTCTCGAGCTGCATTCCGTATCTTCAGCAGCGCACTCCAGCGCGGTGAGGCGTACCCTGATTCCCTGAACCAGGGCGGGCAGAGCTTGGGGCGCGGTGATTGGCGGGGGCAGGGGGGGGGGGGCGTGTCAGGGAGCCACGCACATTTGGGAGGCGTATACCCACTCGCCTATACAAGACTGCCTGGACTCACTAGACAGGACAAAGGAGGCAGCTGAGGACTCCTCTCCTGGCATCCTGAACTCCTGGACTCCCCGCCAACGAGAGATCGCCAACGCATCTGGGTGCATTTAAACCAGATGAGTTTCTGTGAGTCTGCCTGGCCGGCCCGGTTGGTGTAATTCGGGCTTTTGGGGCAAATCTTCAGTGGATGGTCCGAGGTCGAGGCCCTTCTGGCCTTCTTTTCCTGTGGCTTCAAGGAGCCCTTCTGGATGTGTAGTGGAGCGATGGAAACAGGCGGCCTGAGAGTGGCCTTCGAAGCACAAGCTGCGAGCCGCAAGTTCTAGATGTTGCGTGGCAAGTTCTACAGGCAGTAACAGCTTGCAATTTAATTTAGAAGACCCCCTGGACAACAACGCCTCGGAAGTTGAAGTTGGGGGCCCCGGCCTCCTGGAGCAGCCGGGGGGCTTTGGCGGGTTCGGGTATGTACTATGTAGAGCCACGCCATGGCGCCATCGTCCTCCTCGGCTGGGTGCATAGCTCGACAGCCTTTGGTGCTTTGGTGGTTGTGCTGCTGCTGCTGCTGTTGGGATCGATCTCGATAGGCAGTGGGTGCGTGGTATCGTGGGATATCTCAGTAGGCAGGACCTAGGCGGCAAGTACTGAACAAGGCTTTATGGCTCACAAGGGCTCTCTCTCTCTCTCTCTATTGCCCCGTGTGGAGAGGCGGGAGGCACTGCTGAAACAGTCGGCGTTCCCCTTCCTGTGGCCAGACGACAAGCGAGCCTTTTATGCCTTATCGCAAAGTTAAGTGCTCCAAGCGAAGGCACCCACGCTGACCAATTTACATCGCCCACCCAACTTCCTGACTGTTTGTGCCTTGGAGGCTGGAGCTGAGCCGAGGCCCGAGAACTTCCCTGGCCAGCCAAACGTCATGGAGGGCAAAAAAGAAAAAAAATTACTAATAACACCACAACACCGAAACTGAGACCCGGCTCCAGTTTTGAGGTTCGCCGGGGCGCGTCGGCTGCCCTGTTCAGATTTCCGGCTACAGCCGCATGTGCCCGAGTGAGTTCTGTGTTCTGTGCTGTGGAGATTCTAGTTATGGTCAAAAAAAGGGGCAGAATTGGGGGTTAAAACCACGCACAATTGAAAACATTCACCAATTGGCCCATTTAATCCACCATATTGTTGTGAAACCGCCGGGACCAAACCGGACCGGCGTTTTTTTTTTGGTGAGCTTTCCAGATGTCCCAATCCGGTAACAAGTGCGCCGTCGACACTGGGTATTAATTAGACCTGTCTCCACTATGTTCCTTCTAGAACTTCACCAAACTCATAAGAATACAACAGAATTACCCAATATCCAAGACACATATGATCTGGCTAAATAGCAAATTACTCACGCCAAAACGGGCCCCAGCCTCCAGAACACTCCCCTGTCGATCTGTCAACCTCGCCGACGTTTGCATCCACGCGCCGACTCGCCTTTGAGGAGGCCTGTTTAACACAACTTTGGACAGAGAGAGAGATGTGCTCATGGTAGTCATTCAAACAAGTTCATGATCCATATCCCAGCAGCCCAGCCAGTAAAGCACAAAACACACACACCGCGCCGTCTTCTCCGCCAGTCGCCCACTACGCGGGTCACATTGAAGCGTTGGAGGCAGCGGACACCCAGCAGTGCGCCACGAGGCACGAGCGCTGGTGGTGGTGGTGGTGGTGGTGTCGATGGGCGAGGCTGTTCTTGTTTACTAATTCATCCTCGTTGGTAGAAGGGGGCCAAACGTAGCGCTCTCAAAGCGGGTGGACACCGTGTCTTTTGCGTGCTTTGGGTGCTTTGCTTCGCTGTGCTGGAGTTTGTTGTCTTACCCAGCCATCGAAGAATGTCTCAAACGCATCACATCACCGACCAGACGAGGGTCTGAGATCTGGCGTCATGGATGTGCTGGCGAGGAGGGGAGCAGTTGGAAGTTGAAGCCCAGACAACAGGGCGAGTGGGAGACACAAGGCTGTTTTTTGGTACTGGGCTCTTTGGCAAGGTTTCGCCTCATTACACCAAAGCGTCATGTAAACATCATTCATTATCATTATATATCAAAACCCCCCCAATTAAATCATCATCCCAGAATAGCACCGACCCTCATCACCTTACTCATCTTCTTCAACTCGCTCTTGGTCGGTCTGAGCTGCTGGTATCCCGCGCACCAGACCCTGCTCTTCTCGCAATTGTGACAGTGGGGCTTTCTCTCATCACACTTGATTCTGCGACGACGACAGGTGAGGCAGCCGGTTCTCGTGCGACGCTTCACCTCCTTCTTGGGATCAGAGTCGTACTCGTAAGTGCGGGGAGCTTCGTGTGGGGCGGCGTAGCACATCACCACGGGCGGGCTCGAAGTGACTGCGTGGGAAGAATGAGGTGGTGGAGGAGGTGGAGGAATAGGCCCGGTAATACTGAGAGAGCGGGAGGGAGGAGGAGGTGGACCCGGGTAGTACACTGTGGGAGAAACGACGGCCTGGGTGGTGTAGCCGTAGTTGAACTGGGGGTATCCCACGGGCTGCTGGAGTTGCTGTGGTTGCTGTGGTTGAAGTTGGAGCTGTTGAGGCACATGCTGCTGGACCTGGTGGTGAGGAAGAGCAGGAGGAGGCACTTGCTGTGGGATGATAGCAGGTGGAGCATGGACTGAGAAGTGTCTCTGTGGCTGTACTGGAGGCTGTGTTGTATGTGTAGCTGGCGCCTGCTTGGGCGAGCTCTTGTGGGGCACGGCGGGGACGGGGGCCATGAGCTCAGAGATGGGCGGCAGACTGATGCTCTGTGATCTCGGTGGTTGTTCGTGTGTGGGTGTTGGCGCTACTGGCTGCTGCTGCTGCTGCTGTTGTTGTTGTTGTTGTTGGAGCTGCTGCTGGAGGAGCTGCTGGTGAAGAGGCTGTGGATCCAGCGGGCTGATGGACTGCTCGTGGAAGGAGAGTCGTGTCTCGAACATGGCGGACACGATGCTGCCGTTGGAGGCTCTGCGCTGGGGCTCGTCGGTGTAGGAGCTCACGCTGGAGCGGTAGCTGTCGTAGGAGAAGGAGGGCCTTGTGCTGGCCGTGCTGGCTCTGCGGTTGTCCTCGTTGGCGAGCGTGAGGGAGGCGAGGGCCGGGAGCTGTGAGATGCCTGGCAGGTTGGGCATGAGGCGGTTGGCGGTGTTGAAGTTTCAAGCAGAGAAGACAAGAGAAGAGAAGAGAAGAGAAACACACACAGAGGAAAGGGGCCTGCCAGATAAGCGACGATGCCCGGCTTATATATACGCCCACAAGACAAACCCATGGGCCCCCCCCTCAGAGTGCGGAGACGGGATGTTGGCCAGGGTGGGCCTCTAACTTTTGCTGCGGGCCCATGCGGTTCAATGCGGAGTTGATGATTGCCGCTGCAGATATCTGCGTCTGGCCATGCGGGTTAATGCACAAAACCCACCGGCAAATGTGGACTTGGAGGGCCATACTACCGTGATATCTACAATCAACACCATTAAACACACCATCCAATACACAGCCACCGCAGCCAGACACCAGCCACTCCCACCGTTCGCCGAGCTCGCTTGTCTTCAAATCTTGTCTCGCCTGCAGAACTGTCTGTCTTCCGCTTAGACACAGCTCATGGGCCCCATCTCATCTCTTCCGGGCTTCTATTTTGGGGCAGTACTCCGCTCCACCGCTCTCTTCCACCTACAACTCTCCTGGGAAAACTGCCCATGTGTATGTGTAATGTGTATCCTCGTCTTATCGGTTGTCCGCCATTCATCTCGTCTGTGTCATAGAGTGCGATGCCCACACTGAGAAACAACCACCGCAACAAGCCCCCAAAGCCCTGGCTTGTGGAAACCAGAGAAGATAAACAGGCAAGCACAGAAGGGAGGAAGCCACATGGATAGAGCACACAACTCGAGTCTCCACCGCTCCGGACGTGGGGCCCTTCAGGAGTCAGCATCGCACCGTGGTTTGTGTCTCTTACTACGCATCAAGATTCAAACAACGTAGCGCGTGTGGTGCGCGAGATACCCGCCAGATCTGCTCACAAGGCCACAAGGGTGTCCAGTGTCCAGCTGTGTCTGTCTATGTGTTTATGTGATGAGCCCATCGGCGAGGAGGGGGAGAGACACCTGTGGGCGTGCCGTGTGCTGGGTTCTTGGTGGTGGAGTTCTCTTCTGAGCCACTAAGGCCACGGGGCCCCATCATGAGGCGCTCTGTGGGTTTGTATGGCCTGAGGTTTTAAATCTTGGCTGGTCGAGACGAGATGGATGATGGGCTTGGAAAGAGAACTGTGATTCTAGGCCATAATACGCATACACGTTGGCGGCAGGTTGATGGTCAGCTTGAAGCTCGAAAGGTTGACACCTAATTCAGTCAAGCATCCATCTGGGCTGGTTCGATGGCAGTCTACAAGGTTGAACTTTTTGCCCTTGGAAGATAGTGCTATAGTATCATAGCACAGCCATTCTCACCGCCATGAATAGTAAACACGTAAACACCAAAGCAGAGTAGGTGTCAGCGTCCCGAGTCAGCTGCCCAGCTGCCCATAGACTCGGGCCATAGCGAGGAGCCAGGCAGAACACCACCAGATAGAGTTTGAGCTCCACATGCTCTCTCCTGTTTTGGCAGCGGCAAGCCCCCGATTACGATATGATGGCGCCTGTAGGAACGTTGATGAGTTTTGTGGTATCACTGTTGATCCGTCTCGAAACAGAGTTGCTGTCTCGGTACTTCTGTCAAACCACACCGTCTCTTTCCCCACCAAGAAGAACCACAGAACCCAGCCATGCCACAGAACATACTCGAGAACTGGAGGATTAACGAGAGCACCCTCATCTTCCACTTCGGGCACGCCTAACAGAACCAGCAGAACCCACAGAACTCCGCCATTTCCCGGCCCTAACCACGTCGATGGCTCGCTCGCCCACCACGTCACCACACACAGACAGTGGCGCCGAGGGAGGCCGGGAGGCCGCCTGTGTCCTGGTTGCTATTACGAGGGGCTCTGTGCCAATTTCCGGCTTTGGTGTGCTTTGTCGGACTCAGAAAGGTTGTTAATGTTATCAGGGTAGATCCGCTATCAGAGGCCATTAATCCGAGGATATTGTGTAGCAAGCAATCATGAGAGAATCAGAGTCTGCACCACCAAGAGGTACATCATCCGCCCCAGAAACATCCCGCCGAATCTCGCAGAGCCACCAAGCCTGTGAGATAGCTCCATGGATCTGCATCTGGCCTGGAGTGTCGGTGGTGTTGGTGACGGACATAGTACTGGCAGTAGTTGGTGTAGTGCTTGTGTCTTGACTGTGATCTGTGATCGGTAATCGGTAATCTATAAACGAGAGCTCCAGAGTCCAGAGAACTCAGCATCTCCTGCTGTACTTATACTCGGCATGAACTCCAACACGTCTGTTGTGAGCTTTCACTTTGGTTTCACAATCTCCATAGTAAGAGCCAGCCTCATTTGGATTCCACACAGTGGATTACTCCAAATCAGTCCATCTCTGGTTTCATCTCAGATGAGTACACCAGCTCTGGACTTCACAATGAACTCTTGAGGCTCAGAGGTGTTTCAACTTCAGACGTGATGTCTTCAGTTATCACACAAAGCCCAGGTAAGCGTGTCAAATTAACAGGCCCTCGATGCCTCGATGCCATTAACTGGAGGGCTGAAACTTGAAAGCTTCGGATGCCTAGGCCGCCTTCTCCGAGCAGCTCATGTTGCGGGGGCACCGACATGATGAGCCCACGCTGACAGGAAAGGCTCAACTACGGCCCATGTGATCCTCTCGCCGGGGGGAACACAGCGGAGGCGGACTGAGCGGAGTTCAGGAGTATTCATTCACTGACATGCCTCTCGTGCTATCTTGCTATCCGGATCCAATTGTGCGGGCATCCATAAGGCGAGAAACCGTTGCGTTGATGCCGTTAAGGATCTTGAAGTTTCTCGCTTGGGGTTTACGACTCACGAGTACAGCAGCCCCCCCACACAAACTGTCATAAGTTGTAAGTTGCCAACACGAGCTCCAGAAGTTGTATCGACGCACAAACCGTACGATATCGATAACGGCCTCGAGTGTGGGGAAGATATGGCGCCTTGGATGAGATTTGGAGAGAAGCAGGTGTCCATCACAGCCGCGTACGACGGTGACATCAATAGCAGCCCACAGATACGACCATGTGGCCCGTTTGGCGAGGTAGGCTACCAGTAACTACTACTAGGCAGCTCAAAACGGGTGGTGTCTGGGTTTCCCGGGACTCATTGGGCCTCCATTGCTTCTGTAATCAAGTGCTCAGTAAACTCTTTCTACGAGTCATAACTCTCCAGAGGACTCTTTAATCCCACCATGCTTAGTCTACGGCCGGCCAAAGCCACAACGGCGTACCGCGGTCTGTGATAGAACCCGAGGTGGAGTAGGATCTACAGCTCTGGAAGAACGTCTTAGAGAATGGGAGACGCGCGTGTGTGGTACGTGTAATGCTCCCTGGATGTGGCCTACCAACGGATTACCCTCTCCTCCAGTGAAGGGGAAGAAGGTGGAAAAGGACACGTCTCTCACTATATACTGTGCTGCCTCGCCGAGTTCGCGAACCTGGTAGGGACACGAACGGCTCTGATTGGCCCTCGCTCCAGCTCAGCCATGGCTGGGTCTGACAGTCTGCACGGCTGAAAGACCTCCCCACAAGCGCTCGATACGAAGACAATATTCGATCGAATTTCAGATCCACGGACCACCACCGGATGCCTGCCACTACAAGTGGGCTGTGGGGAAAATACAGTGCCTTCTCTCCAAAAGTGGGCCCTTTGAGGCGTTATGGGGGCGCCAATGCCCGCGAGCGAAGTACTGTGGCCAATGCACGGTGGTCCATGATGGTGGGCATGGTCATGGTGACCAGCACGGTTGATAATTAACCACCAGAGCTCTGAGGGGGAGAACAACGATGAAATGAAGAGGAAACCACTCTCTCAAACCAGCCGGATACAAGCGACTCCTAACACGCACACACAAGCTCGTAGTACTCGGTCGGCTAGAACACCGAGGGAAGCAGGCCGAGGCAAATCGAGGCACGCCGACAGATGCTCGTCACCATTGACAGATGACAGCTCTGGGCCCTGGCCGCTGGTGCCTACGCAGTACGATCTAGGCCGGCCACAAGCGCTTTGCAGAGAGAGATATGGTGAGCTAATCGGTAAAATAACGGCGTGCACCGTATAATAGAGGCACTATGTCCATGTATGGAACGTTGTGGAAGAAATAAAAGAGCAGAGACGTTCTGTGGTTTGTGAAGAGGGCACGGGACCGGAAGCTTGGCTTTGGCGGAGGTGGTGGTAAAGGCGGGAAAAGTTGAATTTCATGGGGTTTAATGTGATGTGATTGATATCAGAGATGCTTTGATTTATAATCCAAGGGGTTGTCTCAATATTTGCCGAGTTGTTTGGCTGATATTGCGCTGACGTTGATATATCGCGTCTAATATGCGGTGCCATATCGACTCGACTAGACACCTTCTCACCTTCTCTTCACATATTGATACAGCTTAATTAATTCATATGAGCACACTTCTGATACATATCAAGAGAAATTATGCTTGATATTGAGCCCGAATCATCAATATGAGACACAGCTCTGCGTAATATATTGAACGGAATATATGGCACCAAAAATGACGACACATATGACACAGGATAATATGATATTCAGCACACTTCAGCAATATCATCACTCCGCACTCAATAGTAGCCTCCAACTGCATTACCCGAACTCTGGGCCATATCTGCTGGTTTCCAAGGGTGGATATCAACGGGCACGGGTCTTCCAAGAGGCATGTAATTGACGAGCTCCTCCTGCGAAACAACCTTATCGAACTTGAGGTTATCGTTCTCGAGATGGTACTTGTATCTGAGCAGTTCCATGAGCTCAAGCAAGTTTGTATAGTCGTACTGGAGTGCCTCTGGTAGTCTGTTATAAACCGCGGTGTTTGGTTTCAGTTTCTTCCGATTGGTTTTGGATGACGTTGTCTTCAACTTTGATGACTTATCATTGAGCTTCTTCCTCAGCGACGAGAACTTCTTCTTGATCTTGGAATCATCCTCATCCTCAGACTCCATTGCACTCATGTCCTCGGAGTTGTGGTCCTTCGTCGTGATGTTCTCGATGGATAGGTTCAAGAATCCAATGGCAATCCCGATATTATCTTGCTTGAAGTTCTCGACGGACACGAGCGCTCCAATGATACCATTGACGAGCTTGAGCACCGTCTCAAGGTATGACGACCATTCTGTGGCTTGAGCATACCGAGAGTCCTTGATCAACTTCAACAGCTCATTCTTCACAAAGATGGAGACGCGGCCCAGCGTCGAGTAGTTGATCTCATCGTTGATCACATTGAACTCCGTGCTCTTCAGCTTCCACAGACACTTGGACAAGAAGGTGTACTGGATCGAAACCATCAGTATCGAGTGGACAAACTGCACAAAGCCAGAGCTGGCCTCCCACGCTGAAGATGTCGGCGTCGATGCCGATTGCTTGATGAACTCAGTGTACTCCAGACCCTTCTTCAACAGCTTGAAAGCGTTGAGCCAGAACTTCTCATCCGCACCACGACCGTTCTTCTGATCACTGGTATACTTGAGCATCAACTCATAACCTCGCTTGTTGTAGGTGAGGGCGATGTTGCAGCACACAAGCACGATCTCGTCACGGAGAGACCAAGGTCCGGGTGTTTTGGTGGATAGTTGCCAGGGCACCGTATCGCTCAAGATGATACCGGAGGTGTAATTGAGCGACTGGGTGAATGAGCATCCCTCTTGTGCCAGCTCCTCGATGATGGCAGAGAGATAATCTTCAAGAACCGAGATGGCAGTGGCGGTGTTTGTGAGAGTGTTGAGCTGGCTTCTCCGTGTGCGAACAGCCTCGGTGAGCGGTGTATGCGCACTCGTGGACCGTACTGTCACAGGTTGGATGGGTGTATTCGGTAGAGTGATCATTGGAAGGTTCTTTGGTTGAAATTGGTTGAAATGATGTGGGAATGGAGGTGAACGAGGGAGTTCTTGGCTGGGATTCCTTCAGATGGTGTGGAGTTTTTTTTTTCTTTTTTCTTTTGAACGGGGCACTACCAACGGCTCAAACTCTCTGGAGCTTCGACAAACTTTCAATTTTTCTCTACTTTCTCTCAATCAATGATACCAGCGTTGCATCTCAAGCATTTCACTCGTTCATTCATTCCAATTACTAGAAGAGCTCATAATCACGTGATGGACGTCCACCTCAGTACACGGTCGAGTCCTCGAGGTCCATTCTTCTCTTTCCAGTGAACATTAATCTCCCGCTGTGCTTGACCCACACTCTCCACCAAAAGGGTTCCCAGCCTTCGCTCTTGAAGTCAAATACCCAATTTTGAATATGGACTTTGCCCACAGTCATCGACGTGGCCACGCGGAGAGTCCGAATATAATCGGGAAGGGAAAGCACCAGCCTACAAGTCTGGTTACGGAACATGTCGTATCCCCACACATCCAACGACTCGAGAACAGGGAATGTTTTGGAATGCAGAGTGATTTCGATTGTTTTCCTGAACTGGGGAAGCACAGATGCATCCAACGACAAATGTGTGAGTCGGTTGAACATCCCCGCTTTGTCATAGATGAAGGCTGGTCTGAGTCCTCTTAGTGCCAACTTCTCAATGTTCCGGCTGAAGGAGCTCACATATTTGGTAGTGACGAACACTTTAGTTGAGTGACGTGCTATCAGGAAAACTTTCTTGAGCTTTTCAGGGCTGGAGCACACCTTGTCCACCTGCCAGAATGACATGCTTCCAACATCGTCCGACAAGACGAGTCTCTCGAGCTTGTCTGAACAGAACTTGGTGTATTTCTCTTCCGGTGCCATCATTTTTGACTTGAGGATAAGATTCCCCAGTGAAGGACATTTTATCTCTTCAACTACGTCATCTTCCTCCTCATCCCCCACGGGGCGTCTTCTGTTAAACTCGAGTGCCATGATGGAGCTCCAGTCAAACTGTCCCAGATACGATGCCGGCAGACCATTCAAGATTATCTCGCTAACTTTGGAGCAAATCTCATTCATCGGTGTCTTTCGAAGCTTCAGAGTAAGAGAGCTGCAGTACTGAGGGCCCCAACAATCGACAATGAGCCGACACATCTGTTCTGTTTCGATTTTGAGCCACGGACCTCTGCTGAAGTACCCATTGATATTCACTGTCTTGAGATTTGGCATCTTGAAGATGTATTTTGGAACTTTTGACTCAAGTACTCGCATATCCTTTCGGATGAAGATACAGACACACTCAACCTCAGTGAACTTCATGATGACCTCAAATGGATACTTCGTGGGACACATCAGGTTTACAGGCATCTCTATCAAGCTCACATTTCTCACCTTCAAAGCCAAAGCTGTGACTTTTTGCAACTCTTGATACACTTCTGGGGGCATCTCATCCGTGGGTATCTCCATGACCTTGTTGATGTACTCATCATCTTCATTGTTGATCTTGAAGATTCTCTCAACAAGGGTTGAATCGTTGTGGATCCCACCAGTGCCGTCCTGGATGTACATGCAGTTCCATATATTATGTGATTTAACACTCTTCTTTATCGCCCGCCATGTGCCATACATCTCCTCGGAGAAGCTCTCGATGAGGTCGTATGCCAACAAGTCAGCGTGAACGAATCCGGACGGGACACTGATCATAACAGGTGTGTCCTTGGTGAGGTATTTCACATACAAGCAGTCAAAGTCCCTGATGAACTCTCTGTAATTGGATGCTTCAATGAGATTGGAGTAGGAAAATATTTTGAAAGGAGGGAGTGCCTTCCTTCCAGAGATATGGTACGCATAGCCATCCAAGGAGATGTTGAGAAGGCCTGGGCAATTGATGATGTAGTGACGAGGGGTGTCCGTGATGACTGTGACGCATTTTCTCGCACTGGGAAGAGCAATTAGAGCTGTGGTAAGCTCTGAGAAATGTCTGCAGGGGCACAACAGCCCGAGGATGATGGCCCAGATGTCCACCGGTAGTTTTAACAACGGCGACTCATGAGTTACTTCTGAATCTGAAGTCATGGGTGTTTTGTGTATGAATGACCTTCTAATTCTTTTGTATTTGAGCCAAACTCAAAGTGGCTAGGCTATGCTTTGGAGCTTTTTATGGGTGAGCGTAAAAGGTAAAAGCTTTGAGGCTCCATTTCTGTCAAAGTTCGTGATGAGAAGTTTAAGGCCTCAGACCAGACAACCTCAAAACCTCATCCTATTGGCGCATGAATCACTTCCACGGCATCATTGTATGTATAAATAGGATAAATAGGATAAATATGATAAATATAGAGGCTAAAACCCTCCAATAAATAATAACCTCAACTCTGAATCAAGCGCAGCTCCTCCTGTGTTGGCCCGAGTTCCTCCATTGACTTTGGGACTTCCAAGACAACCAACGGAACGCCCTTGACCTCCTCCTTAACTTGTTCCCAAACACTCTTATGCTTTGACTCCGCCCAATCTTCCACTAACCGTCTCGCGGAGTCCTCCTTCGTCCACTCGTACAGGCTCTTAATCACCTCCGGCGAAACTGCCACATCCAGGTCCTCCATCTCTTGTGCAATCTGCAACGCCTTCTCCGGCTCTCCATGATAGCAGTGTGCCACTATGTATCTCTGGAAATTGTCCTCATCTGGGAGAATCCCGAGCTCATCCAAGTTGTTCCAGTATGCCTTGACGTTGTCGAGCGAGAGGAAAGTGTGCGCCTTGAGCATGATGGAGACTGTCTCATTGTTCACACCCGACGGAGAGGCCCGGATCTGTTCATATGTCTGGGATACCTTGTTGAAGTTCTGGAGAGAGCAATAGGCATCCATGATCGAGTTCAGAAGCGGAAGCGAGGAATCAATCGTGAGATCCACCCTGAAGATTGCGTCCAGGGTCTCCACCCCATCAATGTATGTGTGTCTCCCAAACTGCTTGAACAAGTGGATGTAGATCTCCGGTGGGGGAGGAGGAATTGACCCTGTAGTTCTGTGGATTCTCTTCATGTTCTGAAATATCTCAAATGCCAGATCCGGCCTGTTGAACGCTGTGAGACGCTGGATGAGAGGGAAGTACCACTCGTATGGAACCTCAAAGTACTTGATGAACTCTTGGTGGACTCTCCAGAAATCCTCATCATCTTCAGCTGATTCAATAAACCATTTGAACAATGTGTCATATAGCTGGGGGTAGTGTTGTCTCTTGTACTTGGATCCTTCGGACAATGGCGGGAGTTCTTGTTTGAATGACTCAATAGCATCATCGATGAACCTGCTCTTCAGAACCACCACCACCAATGCATTGTATGCTTCTGGATCCAAGTAATCCAAATGAATTTTGATCTTTCTAGAGTATCCAAAGACCTCTTTTGGGTTGATAGTTCCCTCCTCTTCTGCCAACACGGTGAAGAATCTGTTCAAGATGTTTGCCCCTTGCCACTCAATTCCATCTCTCATGCTCTCTTGGAATACCTTCTTCAACTGAGATGTGTTGCGGTCATTGGTGTACTTCTTCATGAGTGTGACATATGTTTCAAGACTTGTGAGAGTGTCGTACTGGTCCTCCATGAACCTTAGAAGTTCAGGGTATTTGTGCTGATGACCAGAGTAGAGGAGAGCAACCAACAAGATATCAAAGAAACCATCTGGAACATCGCTCTCTGTGGGGAAGCTTGCCTTGATTTCCTCAGAAATGCTTTGGGCCCAGCCATTTCCATAGACCTCCCATATGATCCTGAGCTCTTGGTCGTTCTTGACGAGTTGCTCCTTCCATTCCACAACGCCAGGACTCACACGTGGATTCTGTAGAAGTCTGCGTGTCACCACAAGACGTTGTTCCTTTGTTAAATCAGTGTTGCATGTCAATTTCTGGAGAATATCTGGTTCCTCATTCAAGAACAAGTTACCTGCAGCTTCACAGATTCTTAGCATGTATGTTGATGTTCCCGGTGTGTTGGCGGACTTGACAAACTTGTGGACAAGACCCCGAACTGCGCTTGAGTCACGTTCGTCAAGTGAGGAAAGTCCACCTATTGAGTCCAAGAATTCCGTGCACTTCTTCATGGAGATAGCAGTGAGTCTGGGGTCCTCGGGATAGATATCCAGTAGTCTGAGCATCAGAGATGGGTGGACGGCGGATGAACTTTCAACAAAGTCAGACACAACCTTGGCAGACTTTCGTTGGATATCAGCCGGCATGTCCTGATGAAACTGTAATAAAACTTGTATGAGCTGGTCTTCATATCCCAGAGTATGTAGGTAGTGGATGAAATCTCCCAATGCGAGAAGCGGGATCTGGGAGTTGTTCTCACGGATAGCCTCCCTTGTGAGCTGGAGGTAGAGACGCGGGACGAATCGGGCAGACTTGAATGTTTCTGGAGTGATTGACCGTGTGACGTGTGAGAACAGAGAGTATACTTGTTCAATGTCCATTCCTGGGATTGTGGTGGCGTCTTTGTTGCCGGCGGACTTGTCGAGCTCCTTGATCACTTCGTTCATCAGGGCAAAGGAGTGAACTCCCGGCGTGGACTTTGCCTGCAGAGTGACCAGCATTTCTCTGAGAGCTGATTGGCTGGTCTCTGAGCGGAGAAGCTGTCTCACCTCGAGCACCGTTGCGTCTGCTGGGGCGATGGTTGGGCCCTCCAGCGACGGCTTCTTCTTGAAAGGATTCCACGACGACAGCGGGCGCCTGGCAGTGGTGAGTAGCACGTGACAGCGAGGACGGGCTCGATGAAGAGCCACCAATCTCAGCATTTTCCCACTGATTTTCTGGGTTCTAATGATCTTTCCACCACAGTTAGCGCCCTGTTTTATGGCGATGAAGTTACGCGGCGGGGGAAACTTGGCCCAACTATGAGCTGTTGTGGGGATCGCGCCATTTTTCGCCACTTGGCAGAAGGTTTGGCGCAGAAGTGTCCGAATCAGGAAATTTCGGGATTTTTGGCGAAAAATGTCGCGAAACTTCAAACTCAGCACCAACGCCAAATTTAACAGCGCTCAACTTCTGAAGCTGAAGAATCAGTCAACAACAACGAAGAACACGAATAAACACGGCGGCAAAGAACACAATGGAATCTCAGAACAATCCAGCACAGTCAAATGTCCAGGAAAAGCCAATTGATGCTACAGAGTCTTCCGCACAGCCTGAGACTCAGTTGGAACAGGCGCTCAAGCTCCGTGACAAGCTCGACTCCCTTCTTAGAAGAACAGTCCAGACCCAGCGCAAGTGTGAGAAGCTCAATCACGACAACCGCTATCTCCAAGACTACGTTGGAAACCTGATGGGCTCCTCAGACTTCCTGAACAGCAGACCTTGAGTCCCCAGCCCGGAGCAAGTGCGGGATTCGCCTTCCGTCTTTGTGGCGTGTATCTGTATCACATTCCAGGACGTCTCTCTTTCTAGCGGCTTCCATCAACACTCAAGACTTCCTGTTATCAATACTTTTCCTGCTCTCTTCTCGTTCCTTGGTTCTTTTGCCACTCTCAACCAACCCTCATACAATGTCTCGCTTTCCACCACACTTGATCCAGCCATCTAGGCACCCCAGCTTCCATCAGGAGAACATGGACACAGATGAGAACAACGATTCTTCAGCTTCCTCCGTCCAGCACCAGCATCATTCCCACACAGACCACCATCTTCCATTGAGCAAGCGAGTCTCCAGTGGCGCAGCTCCTTCCTTGATCTCCATCAACAACGGTGTTCCTTCCGTCCAGAGTCTTCTTCCGCTGGACCTCAAACAGTCTGTTGCAGAATGGATCAAACAGGAGAACCGAAAAGATATGACGCTCAGGAACTTCTCCAATACTGTGCGAAACTCGGCGTCTTTGAGACAATGTACACCTGAACCTCCATTCACTCTTACACCTACACCGGCGTTGTCGCGTGACTTAGGTGTTGATGATAATGATGACACTGATGATGCCGATGCCATCAAGGATGATGAAGACGAAGAAGAAGAAGAAGATGATGATGATGAGTTTGTCGACACAGCTGACTTTGACAATGATTCATTGGACTTGGGCGTGACACCTTTGATGACACTTGCCGGTACTCTGAGCCCGTTTCCCTCTGCTCCGATTCGTGGCGCCACCCCTGGTCGTTCTCTGTCAGTTATCCAGGATGATGGTGATGATGCTACTACCATTGGTGACATTGATCTTGTTACGGCACATTCTGAGGCTTCCGCAAAGACACTGTTGAGCGATGAAGAGCATGCTCCTTGGGACCCACGATTTTCTCTCTTGAATCCATACCAGCCATACGTTGAAGTTGAGCCTCCAAGATTCGGTGGTCCCTTGGTGCCTAATGGTACGCTTTTGGACCTCTCGTCTATTCATATGTCCGGTGCAGAAATGGCTGCGAAGGCATTCCCCCTTGCGTCTTTCGACTGTGCCGAAATGATCACCAAAGACGAATTGAAGCTTCTATCCATTTGGGACTACGAACTCAAGTTGGAGGGTGATGTCGGTTTGGATTTGCAGGGATTGAACCCGCTTGAGTATGACTCTGATACTGCTGGGGGCGGTGATGGCGATGATTCAGAGATGAGTGCATTCAGCAAGCTTTTCAACAAGTTGTTCAAGAAAGGAAGTTCCTCGACTGAAGAAGCTTACGCAAGGGAGAATCCATGGTACAGTATTTTCAGAAGTATTGACACATCCCAATCATTACCAGTTAGGGACACCGATGAGAAAATGCTGCCTGGTGAGATTCTGAGAAGCATGCTTCCAGAGAACTTCGATGTGACCAAACTTGAAGAGTTTCCCTCTGATGATATGCAGATTGTCCACTATGTGCCATCGCACGTTGATTGATTGATTGATTTGATGCTTTTCGTTTTTCAAGAGGCTGGCTCGGTTCAGTTTCAACATTGAGCGGAGTTGAGCGAAGGAGTTGAGTTGAGTGTTTACAGCTACTAGTACACGCATAAGTAATTCTATTCCGCTCTTGTAGCATCAAAACATTGAAAGACATTAAGATTGAGTTTGATGGTCGTCACTAAAACATGGATTGGTTTCAGTGTGTCATGGTGTTGTCATTAATCATTTCACGGAGAGCTTGTCCGTACTGGGTATTCATCATGTTGTTGTTCTCGTGGCATTGCTTCCAGCAAAAAGCACTTTCTCTCTGCAAATAGGGCATGTTTCAGACTTTACAAGCCACCATTTGAGGCACTCGTAATGGAATGCGTGGTTGCACGAGAGCTGGCGGGGGTCTGTTGTTGGTTCTGAAGGAGAAACCTCCTCCAAGCAGAAGCAAATGTCGTTTCGGGCGCCTGTCTTGAGGCGTGGGAGTGAGTCGTACTGTTGGAACTTGAGCATGTTGCGTTTGTACACGACCAAGTTCCTCGTCTTGGTCAAGAGCATGCGGAGACACTTGTAGGAGGAGGGAATCATGTGTACTGGGAAAGTGAAATTCTGGTTGAAGATCCAGGTGTATGTGATGAAGAGCAACATTCTGACCAGGTTGAGGGTGAATTCGAGAGTCACGTACATCAGGGAGGTTGGAGTCTGCGACTTGTTGCGGTAGAAGAGACAGATCGAGGTGATGTAGTTGAACATCGTGAGCAGGATGAGCGGGAAGAGATTAAGCACCTCGTACCCGAAGATGATGGTTAGCGAGTTCCTGGAGATGTCGTCCTTGACTTTGAAGAACACGAGTAGATCGGTCCATATGAGCACACTAATTCCCATGAAGAGCTTGAACGCTGACTTCTTTTGAAAGTTGCCACTGTTGATGTCTCGTACCTGGGAGATCACTCGCATGTCGCACAAGTAGTGGAACGACTTTGTGATGACGAGACTTGCAAAGAGCGCCGCATACTTGAGTACGGTCTTAGATGAAAGAGATTCTTTGTCGATGTTCTTCAATATCACGAGCCCCCAGATGAACTCAAACAGCGTGTAGTTGAACTTCTCCTTGATGGAGGAGATCTCCCGTTGCTCGAGCGCGTTGCCGAACAGAACCCACTGGATGAAGCGGGGTATAAGCAGGACAGCAAGGAGGATGAAGTTGGCGATTCCAAAGTTTATGAGGAACCTGTAGTCCAGTATAAGGGAGTATAGCTTCAGAGGTGATATCGAGTCGGCATTTGACAAGATGACGAGCTCTTGATAGATTTTCCGAAAGATGGAGATCCCGAGGATGGCCCCAAGCTGTCAGCTGTTAGTATGAGTCCCTTATTGTGGCACATGTAATGAGAGAGCACTCACAGCACTGTATATCTTCTTCATTTATGTTCCCTATGGTGCGTCGTTGGTTGTCGTGTGATGTCTTTTGTTGTTGGTGTGAAATTGCAGCAAGGTTGCCACCCTTCAACTTTTCGTGTCACATGCATAACCTCATATCTGGTGTCTGGATGGCAAGAGCCTCTACTATTGATATTTTAACCAATATGCCATTAAAACTTCATAAGATCTTATATAATGGATCTATATATCATATTAGTGATCCTGCTTCGATATTCAGCGCCTTTTTGGCTTCATATTGTGCCTTTCTCAATATATATCATGCGTCAAGTGCGGGGTCATATGACGATCGTCTTCTCTGCATATACAGCGACTGCACTTTGCTTAATATTGGACATAATTGTTGTCTATATAATATATAGCCCATTTAGAATTTCAATACACGTTCTGGATTTTCAATATGAAACAAGATTTTGTCCTATATAACGCGCAGCGGCCTGTACTTCATGATATTGCATCCCGATATGACGCTCGAATTATACGAGTACGCAAAGTTACACATATGAGTCGAGCTGTTTTATATATGTGTACGCATATGATTACACATCAATATATATATTATATTATTCATTGCCTTTCTTATATTAGAAGTCAGTTCAATCACTGCGCTGCTTGTACTGCATTCCCTTTTGGACATACTGCGGTGACCACAGCATCAAATACACCAGAATATGATAGAAAACAACCGTAAAAAGAGCAATGGAAGAGTCCAGTAGATCACCATACCTGTCAATCTCGTTGTCAATGAAGAATATACTGGAAAATGTCTCAGAATGGACTCTCAGTGGCTCCTTGCAGACTTCGATGAGCCCCAAAGCAGCGATTTGAAGAAGAGGCACTCCGTAATTAAGGAACACCAGGGAAGAGAACTGGATGAAAATCGGACTCTTGAGCTTTCTGAAGTCTCTGTACTCCTTGTAGAGTTTGTAGTAGCGCACCAGGGTGATAGTTGGGAGGTACACTGAGACGATGAGCTGGAGTGTCAGAGCAAGGATGTTGGGATAGGCCAGAAACTTATACCCAAGGCTCAATAGAGCTTGGGAAACCAAGGGAAACAGAAGGAAAGCCTCAGAACAGACTCCAATGAGGAACATGAGGAGAATCTTGAAGCCCTTGAACTCTGGGACCTCGTATTTGAGTTCGGTGGAGTATTGGTACAAGACAAAGGAGGTGACAGTGTTTGCCACTTTTCCAAGGATCTTAATCCAGTGGAGTTCATGAGGGAAGAGAACTTCAAGAGAAGTGATTATAATTTTGCAAGTTTCCTCAAATATCAGGCACTTGACGATGAAGGGTGAATCCATGAACCCTATCCGTGATAGCCATGGAAGGGCGATGCAATGGAACATAAGAGCACTGGAAAACAGGCGCATCTTCAGCAAGAAGCTCTTCTTTCTGGACTCGGTGCTGGTCTCATGTCCTTCTTCAGGTGTGATCAGGACGGTGTAGGGGCTCGAGTCAAGCGAGTACGACTTGATGCAGTAAACTCCCTCGTGCTCAGTCTCAAGCTGTGGTAGCTCATTCCAATTGACAGGCTCCTGAATCACCCCCTTGAGAACATTAGCATCTTCATCGTCCGTAGAAGCGTACAAGAGCTGTCCTCTCTCCTCAGCAGTACAATAGCCCAGAGATACAGCCTCGTTGTCACAGACCTCGAGCTGAGAGTGCTCTCCAAAGAACAACATTGATCCATCCAAATCTCTCTTGCGGCCCAAGATAAAGGCAACCTTTGACTTAGAGGCTGCTTGTTGTCCCATAATAGACACACTTATTGAAGCAACGTGTCCAGCATTTGGAGAGATGGGGAAGCAATTGGTGTGGACACCCGGGGTTGAGATGTCGAAAGTCTTCGAGTCCGGCGTCGAGATAGCGAAGCTGGTCTTAAGGGATTCAGAGGCCAGGCAGAGTGGTAAAAGCCAGAGAAGCCATACTGGGTGGTACATTGCTGGTTATAGAGCTTGTGAGCAGAGAGAGAAGTCGTGTGCCGGAGGGAACGGGTTAGTTGTTAGTTGGGCTTTTTATAGCTCAACGCATGCAGCCGCGCTTGGTGAAGATTGATCAAATGAAGTTGGTACACGGTTCCTTTCCCCTCAATTCGGGGGAAAAAGGGCAGAACTCACCATCAATCCATACCCACATGAGCTCTCCATTCATTTCTGCACCGTGAAATGTAGACAAAGACACCAGAAACACGTCTAAAGATAAAATGCAGCCACAGCTATGTTAAGCATAGTAGCGCTTATTTCCGTAATTAGGGGGCTCGGCACCAAGACAATACAACCCAAACCCCGGCTCTTCCCCACAAACAAAGAAGGAGCCGTAACTAAAATCAATCTCCAATTGATGACTGGCTCTTTGGCCTTCATAGATCTCCAGGATCTCTCAATTGTAGGGCTGGTTCCTTGCAGGATTACATAATCTGTCCCTCCTCTTGCGCGTACGCGGCCTTTTCGCAGGAACGGCTGGTGCTTTATAAAGGAGGGTCTCTCCAAAAATTTGCCACCCGTTCAGCTCTCACTCGTTGGAGAGAACACAATTCTACTGGCTCTTGACTCAATGCTGTTTCCATTGGCCCTCCTGGCTGCTACAGCTGCCGCAAAGGAGACATACACGGTCCATGGCTCCGGAAGTCGTGCTCGTTTCAAGTGTTTCCCTGTTCTCCTCCACCCACACTCCACAGAAGCCAACATCTCCCTGAATGTCACTGAGTACACCCCTCACGAGCGCTTCGCCGAGGATCCAGAGAAAAATGGCACTCACATCCTCGCAATGCTGGCCAGACGCATCCACATCAATCACGACTCACGTTTCGTCTCAGACTACTCGGACCTGGTGGTGTGCAATGACGAGGCCATTTCGAAGGGATACTGCGAGGAGAAGCACAGGGGAAAGCTGTTGTACGAGTACAATGACCCAGAGGAGACACAAGGTGCTGCAGTGAATGAGATCTTGGAACGTAACGACTACATTGAGAGTTTCTTCATCGCCAAGGAGCCCGGTTACTACTGCCTCAAGACCCTTGCCCCATGGTCCGACGAGTACACTTTGGAGCTGACTGTGAATGATGGATATTCGATCACACATGAAAAGAGATTCCACATCAATATGGTTTCTATCAAAATGCTGGTTGATGGCCTCGTTTTCGCCGTGTTTGCCTACTTGTGGTGGCGCTGGATGACGCTGCACTCCTTCACAGAGATCCCATTTGTCGTGAGATGGATGTTGCTGAAGCATGTTCTGGACCTCCTGATTGATGTCAACGAGATGGTCCAGAGTTATTATGAAGTGAGCCCATGGATCGTGAATACTATTCAGTTCTTGCACAACCTCAAAAGCTGTTGGATTGAGGGATTCATGTATTACAACTTTGCTGGTGGATTCACATATGGAGTGCCTGAATTTACTGGCTACAAGATCTTCATCACGAGAAGCGGATTCTTCTTCCTCGATTACATCCTCGAGCTCCTGGACACGCCTTCTGTCAAAGACTTTATTTCCCAGTTCTACGTGTCGGACATGCTGTTGACGGTGGTATCTACAGGCAGTGGCATTTGCCAGACATTGGTATGGCTGTACATCATCTGGAACGTCTGGGGTCGCTACTCGGCAACTTACAAGGAGTATGCTGACTTCAACAAGAAGGACCAGCCAATCTTCAAACAGTTCCAGGCTCTGTTCAGATGTGAGTACGGTGGAAACATCGTACTCATGGTACTTGCGGGCGTTGGTCAGGCCGTCAAAGACATGCTCTTGCCAAGAAGTGGTTACTACAAGAAGAACTACTTGCTTGACGAACGACATGACGTGTATGGCAGCTATCCTATCCTGACAACAGGCGCAGTGATTGCTTGTCTTCTGACTTTGTGGCTTTATATGACGTACTGGACTCCTAAGAAGTACGAAGAAGCCTTGGAGTACAAGGAGAGAGAGGACTGACTCCTGAGCGCTGCTGAGGCGAGAATAACTAAATAAATATCACCTTTGAAGATTCGAACCTGTAGCTACAACTGTGTCCCTCCTGCCCACCTGGCCACGCAGAGCAGGATCCAAAATGCGGTAGGGGCAGCATTTCGCGAATTTTTCTTCCGAGCGGACCCGGCGAGATAACGGGGGACTTCCAGCCAATCACAGGCCGCGATCAGCCCGCCATCTTATCAGGGGTGTCCGCTTTGGGTTAACGCCGAGAGCCGGTGCTTGCCGGTGGTCGGTGAAGTTTTGCTGGTGCTGCTATCTATCTCTTCCCACAAAGGTTATAACCGAGCATGATTCATGGTAAGTCCGACAGCTGTCACCAAGCGCAGGGACTCCCCAAAACGTGGAGAGATGACACATCCAGGCGAAGTGGTAAAGTGCCCCTGAGTGACACAAAGTTATATCACGGACAACGGCTCAGAAGCCCAGAGTGACGAGTATCTGCGGCCAGTCACAGCGCGTCGCCGTGTACATCACGCTTTTTTTTCTGGGCTCCTCTGGGCAGCGGGCAGCACGAGAGACACAACAAAGCAAAAAACTTTTCTCTCGACTCCACAGACACTTCCAGCTTCCTTCCAGCTTCTCCTGAAAAGCCAGCTGACACTCCCTTCTTCCCTTCTTCATTCAATACCCCCTCCCTCTCTCATTAGGGCCCGCTGCTGACAGACACATTTCGCTCGTCACTGAACCGAGTCACAGCTCATCTCACAACAATGCCCGCCATCACGCCCGACACCTACGACCATGGAACTGTGTCCTTCATCATTGTGTGCACAGCACTCGTCTTCTTCATGATTCCCGGTCTCGGGTTCCTCTACTCGGGTCTGGCTCGCCGTAAGTCGGCTCTTTCCCTCATCTGGTCCACACTTATGGCTGGTATCGTGGGCATGGTGCAATGGTACTTCTGGGGCTACTCCCTCGCCTTCTCTGGAACAGCTACAAACCCATTCATTGGAAACATGGACTCGTTCGGATTCAGAAACGTCTATGGAACAGATGACTCAGAATACCCAGAGTTTGCCTTTGCAATCTTCCAGATGATGTTCTTGTGTGTGACTCTGGCCATTATTGCCGGAGCTGTTGCCGAGAGAGGCCGTCTTCTTCCACACATGGTGTTCCTGTTCTTCTGGGCTACGCTCGTCTACTGTCCAATTGTCGCCTGGGTCTGGCGTGCAGAAGGTTGGGCCTTCAAGTGGGGAGTCCTCGACTATGCTGGTGGCCTCATTGAGATCACTTCTGGTTTCACTGGCTTTGTCTACTCCTGGTTCCTTGGCAGACGTAAGGAAAGACTTCTCATCAACTTCAGACCACACAATGTCTCTCTTGTCACTCTGGGAACCACCATTCTCTGGTTCGGCTGGCTCGGATTCAACGGTGGAACCGCTCTGTACCCAGGCCTCAGAGCTATCTACGCCATCATGAACACAAACTTGTGTGCTTGCTTTGCAGCCATGACATGGTGTTTGCTTGACTACAGACTGGAACGCAAGTGGTCCACTGTGGGTATGTGCTCTGGTATCATCTCTGGTCTCGTTGCCGCCACACCATCCTCTGGTAACATCACACTCTACGGCTCAGTCATTCTTGGTATCGTTACTGGTGTTGTCTGTAACTTCTCCACAGGCCTCAAGTACCTTGTTGGTGTTGATGACTCTCTCGATATCCTGGCAGAGCACGGAATGGCCGGTGTCATTGGTCTCTTCTTTAACGCCCTCTTTGGTGCAGACTGGGTCATTGGAATGGATGGTGTTACTGAGCACCCAGGTGGATTCATCTCACACAACTGGAAGCAGATCTACAAGCAGATTGCATGGATTGCCGTCTGTATTGGCTGGACTGTTACCGTCACCTCTCTGATCTGCTTCATCATCGACAAGATCCCAGGTCTCCATCTCAGAGCATCCGAAGAGGCTGAGGCTGCCGGTATGGACGAGGACCAGATTGGTGAATTTGCATACGACTACGTAGAGGTCAGAAGAGACTTCTTGGCCTGGGGAAATGGCCAGTCCGACTACATTCCTCCTGCTGAGACGCTGGTCACAGAGGCCACTCGTCCAGCTCAGGACACCACCACCATCAACGACGACTCCACTGCCGATTCAGGCCAGCAGGAGGAAAAAGTTCAGTGATACTCTTACACTGAATATGCATTATGATAAACTTGGGATAGCTGGTTAGCTTTTTTTATGTTCTTGCATTGAATTTTTGTCACGTTTCTACGATATTCATCTTGTTGATTCCAAATATTGCGTAAACAAAGCGAAGTACAACCACTAGAAGTTAGTCTGGACAGAGCTAAACGATACAACTGTGCTAGGAGAAAGATTAGTTTCATATCATTAAACATCAAAGGTCATTAAAAAAAGACAAAATTAGGAGGATCAGACAAAATCAAGAACAAGGAAGAACAAACAAGGAGGTCGTGAGTCCACGTGAACAAAAATAAAGGCATCAACAAATCAATCGTACAACAGTCATCAAAACGTGGGAGGCCAGAGGTCCTCTAATCAAAAGAGCTTCTCATAACTGATAAGACTGTCTCCAACCACCGAAGCCCTCAGCACAGTTCTCGAAGGTCTGTTATTGAGTGTGTGTCCACTATCACTGACACTGCGGTCGACTCTTCTCAACACGTCTGCTCTTGGATCGGTCTTGAGCTCCTGTGAAGCCAGTTTTTCAAAGTACTGCTTCTTAGACAGGACACTGGAGAGCTCACGAGGCGGCTTGGATGGGAAGTTCTCGATCTCCTCTGTCATCTCTGGACTCATGGCGTCCTGCGAGAAGCACGACGAGCAGGAGGTCACGCGGGACTGGATTGGTGTGCGTGGTGGGTTGGATTCATCAATGTGGTTGAGAACATTTGCCTGTGTTGGTCTCTTTGGGGAAGTTGGTGTATCTGTTGCCATTGATTGTGATGATGAGTGTGTGGGCATGGACACAGTTCTTCTGGGGGTTGGTGTGCTGAGTGCATTTCCCAATCTGGAGCACAGTTTGTTGTAGATCCGAACAAATTCCTCCGAAACATCGACATATTTCTCTTGCTCGTTATTTCTGGCCCTCTTTTCAATCTTCTCGATCTTGGTGATAAGCTCCTTCTGCTCAGCTGGGGAGATCGTGGACGAGAGATGCCCAGCAGCGCCAGCCTTGATTGAGGAATCAACGTCGGATTTGGTGATCTTCTTCTGGAATCTGTAGCTCTTCATCAGAGTCTGAAGCATCTGAGATAGGTTCTCACGCTTCAGCTCCTTCACTTTGCTCTTGACGAGTGGGGAAGTGGCACCATCAACGGGGATGATGTTCTTCTCCTTTAGCTCCGAGATCTTGGGGCGCTTTTGGAGCTCCTTTGAGAGTGAGTCCCTTCTGAATGACTTCTGGAGCTGATTGAGGACAAGCACGTGTGATGTGTTTCCCAGCAGTGAGATGTTCTGAACAGGGATGATATGTTGGGCGTAGAGTTCGCTGAGTGCCGGTCGTAAGTCGGTGATTCTGATTCCGATCCTGTTGCGGACATAGAAGAACTTGGATCTCATGATGTATCTCTCTCTCGCGACATCTCTGAGATAATGACATGTTTGTGAGAGTGCCCTCATCTCTGGTTCATCGAGGAAGACGAGTACTTTGAACAGGAGCTCCAGGGGCAGATCAAGCAACCGAAACGGCGCCGTAAAGCGGGCGGTTGAGTCGTCGCGGAAGTTTGTGGTCAGGAAGTCCATTTCCATCCGATGGCAATTGACTTTCCCCGTATTTTGTGTAATTTCTTTGCTATTGCTGCTTGTTGTTGTTGTTGAACCAGCCGCCTTTCCGCCGTTTCCTTTGTTTTGGTTTCATGATTTTTGGCCCAGTTTCAAAATGCAAAATACCCTGAAACGGAAATATTCCGTTCACGGACCTTTGTTGACATTTGAGTCTTTGACACAACCGCGTGCATGATCGTGAGTACTGGCACGTATTACACAAGTGTAAGCCTAGATAAAGCCGAGAGAAGATGCTTGAGATCCATTATATATTACCAAAAGTATGGAATCTCATGGAATGATCCAGATCGGTGGAAATATTCTCAGAACATGTCCAGCGCCGCGGGTGTGAGAGGTTTTCTAAAGCTCTCAGCTCCACTGAGAAGGTTTCTAATGCACTCTTCTCCAGTGAGAACATTATCGATGAAGCGAGTTGAATTTCTCAGAAAAAATATAAAAGAAGCCCTAGATCTCATCTTTTCTTCCTTCTACAACTCACTAGATCCAGCACCATACAACAAGCTTAAACTCACTACAATGTCTGCTCTCATCCACAAGGCCCATCTCTTACCTTCTGTTCACACAGAAGACGCAATGCCTGCCCACTACAGATCTTTCAAATCCACTGGCGCCAGATCTGGGTCTCCTCTTGCTCCTGCTCCTGCTTCTCGTGATGTCCGCGACTCCGAGGATGGCTGTCTCTACCCTAAGCGCTTCTCCCGTGACAGAAAGCAGTTCTTCACTACCAACACCAAGGGAGAAGTCGTTGAGATCTCAAAGCCAGCAGAGCAGTTCAAGTCTCTCCTCAGATCTTCTAAGAGGGAGGCAAGGGATGAAGAGGGTCCTCGTGCCCGCCGTCCCGCTTTGAAGCATGAGACCTTGGGCTACGAGCAGATTCCATGTCTCGCCAAGGAAGACTACGGACTCGATCTCGCCATCGTCTGTGACCAGATGATTGAGTCGAAGACACACAGAGAGTCTATTGAGAGTGACATGTGTGACTACCTCGTCTACAGAGTCTCTACTCAGCGTCGTGTCCGTGAGCACCGCTTCTACAACCCAATCAAGAAGAGTGAGCGCAACTCTGGTCTCATTGAGAACACCAAATTGACCTTCTTCCACGCATACAACCCAAGAGAGTGGAGCAGAGTGAAGTCTGTGATTATGGAGATCATCAGATGCTACCAGCTCGAAGCCATCCTCAAGGACTCCGCTGAGGGATACGGCAATGTCTTCGAGAACCAGAACGACTTTGTTACCGCAGACAACCTCCTCGGATTCACCATCTTCTCCTTGATCCACTTTGCCATCTTCAAGAAGAGATCCCAAGAGCTTTCTTTCTGGAAGAAGGTGTCTCAGACCTCCCAGAAGACCAAGTTCATCATCAACTACCTCGACAGCGCAGTCTTTGGGCTCATGTCTAGAGGTGGCAAGAAGCTCGCTGAGAGCAAGATCATCCAGCATCACTTCCCAGATCTTGACAGATTTGATGAACTTGAGACACTGGACTACACTAGAAGCGTCTTAATCAAGTGCTACACCAAGGGAGAGTTCATTGATGAGGCCAACAGTGAACACTCCTGCTGGGCCCAGATCTTGTACGCCAGAGCCAAGAAGTACTACAAGAGAGAGTATGAGGAGATCAGAACTCTTGAGAGCATTGTTGAGGCATACAAGCTGGCTAACTCCACTGTTGACGAGTTCTGCTTTGATTTCGGCCCTGAGGAGGAGGAATACGCAGCTGCTCTCAAGAAACTTGACACCCTTCGCAAGAGAAACTTCTACGCCGACGCAATCGACTACACCAACATTCCACTCTTCAAGATGGAGTTTTAATCTTTACATAATGATTAATGAATAATGATAAAAATTTTATAATTAATTATTATAATCGTAGACCTTGAGCGTGGGTGAGATACATAATTAGCTTCAGAATATGTGCCTTTTCGATCAAGATCACGGGGGCCGATCCGTACCTTCAAGCCAGATCGCTCTTGATTACATGTAGGCTGTTCAACCTTTGAAGCATTAGTACAAAGACAACAATAAAGCTTTTGATGACTTGTAGTAATCAGGTGCTGTAGTCTAAAACATCGGGCTCAAATCACAGTCCCATTCTGTCAAGAGATCCCGGATCGTCTTCAGGTTTGACTTGTATCTCTCGACGCTGGTTCCCGTCAGCATGATCTTGATGAATCTGTGACAGTGTTCCAGTAATTTTCTCTCTCTTGACACATTGTTGCAGTCGAACTTGAGTGCACAGAGCATCACCTCCAGCCCATGAGATGGGAAGTCCGTGGAGAATCTTTCCAGGGTCCAAACACCGTACGCCTTATCGAACTCCTCATACACCAAGAGTAGGTTTTCAGCTAGGGAAACACAGTCCCTGATACCCTCCATTTCATACTTGTCAGGCTCAAGCATCTGAGGTTCAATGAAGAACCCACAAAGCAGGATCTTGGCGTAGATGAATCTCAACTTAAAAGTGAAACTTTGCGGAGAGCGTTCTGCGGGATTGTGCTGTGCAGAGTCCCAGAGTGCTTGTAGTTCGGCAATGCATGTCTCAATCATGGCCTTTCTCTCGTCTTGAGTGACAGTGGTCCATCTGGCATACGCAGTGCGCAATGTCTCTCCAAGAATGACACAAAGATCCAGCGTGATGGTGGACAAGAAAATGAACTCCCTGTACGAGTCCTCATCCTCTCCCAGAAGACTCTCGATGTACATCTCAGGACTCACCTGTGGAGGATTCACTCCAGACATGTCCTTACTGCTGAACGGGGCTTGTTTCACTGATGTTCGAACAAGCATGTCGACTTGGTAGCAGCTCCACCACGTGAATCTTCGGACAGAATCCATTTCCTTCGAGTAAAGAGCGCCTGGGTTGAATCTGTTGAGACCAAGTTCGACACAGCATTTCAATGCGGCCTTGGAGTAGTGAAGCTCATTCCGCTTGTCTCCCAGATAGTTCTCGTACATGCAGAGAAGGCACATGGTCTGTGGGGTGGTCACGGTGGGGCTCCATCTCTCCTCAGCAAGAAAACATTTGGCAACCTTATAGGCGATGTGTCCCTTAGATCGAAGGGAGTGGTTGAGAGTGAATGTTGTGCCAACGGCAAGGACAGCCATTACCAATGACTTGCTTGAGAATTCTCCTGGATTGGGGGAAAGGAGGTCTTCACACACGATGCGTTTCCAAAGAGCCATGACGTTGACATTTTGGTATTTCCAGTAGAGTCCTAGAATGTGGTTGAACTCAATCAAGGAGAATGCTCTGAATGCCTGCTGAAACTCCGAAGAGCTCGTGAACATGCCACAGACAGATGTGACGTTGATGTAGGCAGCTCGTACCACCTCGCTGACAGTCTCTCCCAGCACCTCCTGATCCACTGCGGGCGAGCGAAGTGGCAGTGATTCTGTTGGGGTTACAGATGCAGATGGAGTCAGAAGCTCTCTCTTGAGGAGTGTGTTCTGGATTTTGAGGTCCTCGAGCTCTTTGACTTTGGCCCTGGTCCGTGTCTTCTTGCGGGGGATGTAAACACACTCTTCACCTCTGCGGAGACAGTGGCCACACACTGGCATCATGGAGTCGCATTTGCTCTTTCTGCGACGGCATCCCAAGCATGCATTGTATGTTCGTGACATTGGCTTTGACTGTTGATGTTTCTTGAGTTGATGGAGGAGCTGTTGAAGCGTTTCATAGACCTTGGGATTGCTGCTCTCGGTCCGGATGTTACAAGATCCGGCTCATGCAACGCTCCTCTCTTGAACATCAAAGAACAAATACGCAAACATCGAGCCATGATCACATCAAGTAGACAGCTCAAAGCGGATCATTGAACTCATGATGCTTTCGATTTTTTCCGGGACCATTTGTGGGATGTAGAGGACAAAATACCATTTCTACAGTTGATCCCACGATCCCAAGCTCTCCGAACGACCCTATTTTCAAGCATTAATGATCAGCAATTCAGCATGGCTACAAGACAATTCAAACTCATAAAGCGTCATAAATTCATTCCTTTCTCTGTAACCCCGTACTGTTAACCTTTGTGGCGAATCTCAACGAGTTCACAGACTCACTCAGGTTCTTCGCCAATGGTGACACATTGACAAACATGAGCGTCTTGGAGTCTTCAATCAACGAGTACTGCAACAGATAGGTCAACTTGGAGTTTCTGAATGGCACATGTTTGGCGTTCTCATCTCCAAGAGCATAGATCACATCACCGAGACAACTGAGAGACTTGTTGATCGCCTGGGTCTCCTTGAGTCTGTCACCGGACACTTGGGACTGTGCAATTCTCTCAGAGCCAGCAAGATCAATGAGGTTCAAGACACTGCTGATTGTCTTTCCAGTCTCCGTGTTTGTTCCGCGAAGTCTGATGATGCAGACCGTGTGCGATCTGGAGGAGCGCTCGTTGGACTTAGTGGATGCAATGGATCTGTTGTTGAGTGCCCTTTGTAGTGTCTCGTTCATCTCATCTGGAGTCGAGAACTCGATCTGTGTGATGTTTGTGATGTAGGTGGTCTTTGACTGTTGGTCATGCTTGATGTCATACTTCTTTCCATCTCCCAGAGTCGACCCAGACTGATCAACAAGCAAATCGTTGATGCTCTCGTTGTAGATCTCCAAGAACTCACCAGAGATGGTGTACTCCCAGCCACGCTGTGATGACTTGCGGCAAGATTCAAAGATCTGATGAATCGTCTGAGGGATCACTCCATCTTCTCCGGACATTGTGAAGGTCTTTCCAGAGCCTGTCTGACCATAAGCAAAGATGCATATGTTGAAGCCATAGAGTGCACTCTGAACCAATTGGGAGATCTCTTCGAAGATATCATGGTTAGTGGCATCTTGCTGGAAGACCTTATCAAAGCTGAAGTTGTACTTCTTGGATGGTGGCTGTTGTGAGAGAGAGGATGTTGAGGATGTCAGTCCAGATTTGGTGTCAGTGATTTCAATCTCTTGTCTTTCTTCATCGTTATCAGGGACCTGAACATTCAAGAGATCCTCCTTAATTTCAGACTGGATCTTGGGTCTGATACGACAGAACACCCTGATGTTTCCCTTGAGTTCTTGAAGTCTGTTGTGGAGTTTGCGTCTCTCGTCCTCGCAATGAAGCAGATCTTCGTCCAACTGGGCCTTTGTATCCAACTTCCACTGCATATCTTGTGTCAACCTTCTTATAGTTTCCATTTTTGAAGCGGATGATGCCTTCAAGGTTTCAATCTGCTCTCTGAGGCTCTTCATATTGGCGTTGATCTGTGAGTTCTCATCCTTCAAAGCGTTGAGGTGCGATAGCTCTGTATCTCTCTCCTCCTCCAGAGCTTTGTGGTTCTCCTTGGCTCTCTGGACATCTGTCTTCGTGCTTTCAAGCTGCTTCTTGGAGTCATTTGACTCCTCGATAACTTTTTGCAGTGACAGATCCAGCCCCTTCTTCGACTCTGCCATCTTCTTGGCGTGTTCTTTATTAATCTCTTCAAGTTTCTGTTCAAGGATCTCCTGATTATTGTTGATCTCATAATCAATCTCGTCCAACTCCTTTTGAAGTCTCGCCTTCTTGGCATTAATTGCTCCCTTCTTCTCAGAGATGATCTCGTCAATCTTGGCCTTGCACTGATTCTCGTACTCCTGCATAGCCAGCTCGTTCTCAATCTTGAGCTCTTTCTTTTTCAGGTCGAGTTCCCTTTCCATCTCTGCGTCAAACGCCTTTCTCTCCTGCTCCAAGGCCTCCATATCGTTCTTCTTGATGAGCAACGTTTGTGACAGGATGTTGAAGCTTTCCTCGAGTTCCTGCTGCGTCAATTCTGTCTGTTGCATCTGTGTACGGACTGTGAGACACGAGGTCTTAAGTTCAGCAAGTATCTCTTCTCGGGACTTTATGGCTTTCTGGAGCGCCTCAAAGTCCTCCTCCGAAAGGTCGTCGTCGTACTCGTCGTCATGATCTTGACGTAGAAGGGCACGCGGAAGGGCATTGCCACGCGGGGATGCTGACTTCGGGGAGCCTAGGAGAGAGGCTCTTCGACTTTGTGGGGTATTCATTGCAGATGCACGTGGTGTGCCCCTTTGTGAGTGTCCTGGTGAGTTTTTGAGCGAATCCTTGGGCGACCTGAGGCCGTATGGTGTCATGTAGGAGGGATCCTTTGAAGGCGTCGCCTGGAGCCGCGGGATGCCCGAAGGCTTGGGATCTTTGGGAAGCTGAGCGGCCATTGGAGCAATGTTCTCTTTGTCGCCAGAGATACTTGCCGCCATGTTGTTTAGCGGACTCTAATGCGTTGAACTTTGGGAGTTTTAGGGGAACTTCACGCTGAAACAAAATGTAAACAAACCGAAGAGGCGCCCTCGGTTGACCCCGGATTTCGGTTTTTTTTTCAGGCGTGCAAAATTTATGTGCCAACTTCTCTCTCTTCCAAGGCCATCTAATTGTCCCATACCGCCATTTACCAACAGAAATGTCCAAGAAGAGAGTCACTATCTCACTTCCTTCAAAACCTTCCGACAAGATTGTGCCTCAGAAGAGAGGCACGTCGTCCAAGAAGGCACAGAAAGCCGAGGACTCTTCTGAAGATGAGGTCTCCGAAGCGGAGTCCAGTACAGGACAGTCCAGCGAAGATGAGGAACAGGAGGACGAGGACAGTGATGACGACCTCAACGATGAGATGGATCTTGATGCTGTGAGCAGTGAAGAGGATTCTGACGACAGCGGAGCCGAAGGCGAGGATGAGGAGTTCGATTCTGATGCAGATGAGAACCTTCCAAAGCTCAAGAAGAGAAAGAAAAACAAAGACGATGGTGCCGAGTCGTTTGCCACAGCAGTTAATGCCATCTTGGGCTCAAAACTGAAAGCATACGACCGAAAGGATCCAATCCTGGCTCGTTCGAAGACAACGTTGAAGAAGGCCGAGTCAGAGAAGCTCGAGGCCAAGGCTCGTCGTGCACTGCTTGCTGAGAAGAAGGTGATCTACGACAAGGACAGAATCAAAGACCTGCTCCCAAAGGACGACTCTACGGCTCGTGCTGTGTTGGATCACGAGAAGAAGCTGAAGAAGATTGCACAGAGAGGTGTCGTGCAGCTTTTCAATGTTGTCATGACCACACAGAACAGAACTGCCGCTGAGGTGTCAAATACAAAGGTCTTTGGCGAGGAACAAAAGGAAAAGCTCATCACTGAGATCTCCAAGGAGAAGTTCTTCGACCTTGTCAAGGCTGCTGGTGAAGACTGAGCTTTGGTCTGAAATCACTACCTTCTGTTACGATAATGTCCCTAATCTTAAATTGCATGCTCATGAACGTTTGTATAACAAAGTAGTATTCTTGGAAATTGGAACTCCAGGAACTGTGTATGCAGCTGTTTATATTCGTTTACTGAAAGAAGCGATATCTGTTTAAAGTCAATACTGTGAAAGGTTGAGCGATTGATCACTGATTCGTGAATCGTTGCCGTTGCTGGCCAAAAGCGGAATGGTTACGAGTCTCCGCGAATTAAGCCACTTGCTTACATAAGCAGAAAGCTGAACAAGCCTCCAAAATCCGCAGCTATACAACTGCTCATCGCCACAAAGTTACAAGTTACAACTCCAACACAACAGACCAACAGAGCATGTCACTTCCGGGAGTCCTTGAGCAGGGTGATGAGTTCCTGTCGGAGTATCCGCGCAGGTCCGTGTGGTGGAACCAGGTCTCCAGGGCAACCTGCTGGCTGGCTGTCGGCTTCTCAAAGGCAGTTCTGGGAACCTTTTACAACGCTGAGCTTCATGGCCTTGAGAGGCTCCAAGGTGCTCTGAAGAAGAGCGAAGAGGAGAACAGGGGACTGATAACGATGATGAATCACATGTCTGTCGTGGATGATCCCTTCTTGTGGGGATTCCTGCCTTGGAGCATGTACAAGGACGTCGACCAAATACGTTGGGGCATGGGCGCCCACAACGTTTGCTTCACATCCAAGAGTCTCTCCTATTTCTTCAGTTTGGGCAAGGTCATGAGCACAGAGAGATTTGGTGTTGGTCCCTTCCAGGGAAGCATTAACGCCGCGGTGAGGCTGCTGAGTCCCGATGATACCCTTGATCTCGTCTTCGACTGGGATACCTTTGGCAAGAAGGAGAGGGACACGTGGGTCGACCCATCCGCCATCGTCAAGAAGGTCAAGGAGGACTACCTCCCCCCAGTGATCCGCTCCAAACCTTCGTGGGTTCATATCTTTCCTGAAGCCTTTGTCCTTCAGCTGCAGGCCCCATTCAACAATTCGATGAGATACTTCAAATGGGGAACTACGCGACTGATCCTTGAGTCAACGCGCCAGCCCATCGTGGTGCCGATATTCGGTCATGGCTTCGAGAAGATCATGCCCGAGTCCCAGGTTGACGAGGGCTCCTTCTTTGACAGATTCCTTCCAGCGAACAGAGGCTCCGATGTGCACGTCTACATCGGTCATCCTATCGCCGACGAGATCATCCGCAAATACCGAGAGGAGTGGATCGAGCTCGTTAACTGGTATGGCGACAAGAGTGGACAGCTCACAGAGGAGCTCAAGTGGGGAAAGAAGGCGCAGGATCTGAGATCAAGATTGGCGAGCGAACTGCGTCGTCACATCGCTGATCTTCGCCACAAGGAGGCTGGGTTCGCTGAGGAGGATCCAAGATTCAAGCAGCACAGTTGGTGGAAGAAGTATACGCTTACTGAAGGTGAAAGTGATCCTGAAGTTAAGTTCATTGGCCAGAACTGGGCCATCAGAAGACTCCAGAAGTTCCTGAACGAGGACAAGACTGATGACGAGAAGAAGTGATCACTCGTCGTTGGAACCCCTCTGTCTTATTATTTGGTTTTGTTGATATTATATATTGGATATTGGTATTAGACTTTGTAAATACATTCCTTAGAAGAACCTGATACACTTTATTCTCCGCTGGGTAGCTCCACACCTTCGCTTCTGCGAGCTGCCCTGCCAGTTTCTTGATTGTGTAGTCCGCTTGTCTCCGTCATCCACCTACGCTGCGCCTCAGAATGCCATTCGCCTCACTCTTGGAGCTCCAGGAAATATAAACGCTCTCAATGATGGTATGGAAACGTTCTCTCTTGTGGAAAGCAGACAACGTTCTCAATTGGTGTATTGGAAGTCCTGCTTATGTAAGCAATTATCGTAAATTCGCGACAACTGGCAAACGGAGAAAGGCCGGCGGCGAAATCATCCTCATCCTCATCATCAACAACAACAACGCCAGAAACAACTAGCCGCCGGTGCTGAATTACCACAGAATTCTCCCACGAGGCACTTACACTTATCACACAATGCCGCCGCTTTCACTGGAGGCGAAGAGGCAGTGGCCCGACCACATCGATGTGCCCGTCAACGATTGGCTCTTCACCAAGGAGCAGTTGGAGCACTCGCCGTCCCTCACCAACCAGCGGTTCCCAAACAGAGACGCCGAGCTTAAGTACCACTCCAAGCTCTTTACAGTTGTCGATCAAATGAAGATGCCCTCAGCGGTCAAGTTCCACGCGTTCGTCTACCTCCAGCGCTTGCTACAACGAAGCACTCTGGCGAACAACCACACCGACATCTACACTGTTCTCACATGTGTCTTCCTTGCAGGCAGAACCATCGAGTTTCACATGTCGCCTAAACATGTTATAAGCATGTACCTTGAGCAGCTCCCGAAGGACATACCGCCCCACAAAAAGAACAAGGAGTTTTACGCCGCAAAAGACACCATGATCAGGCAGGAGATGATGGTCATGGAGAAGCTTTGCTGTGATTTCATCATCATGAATCCATTCACCACGTTCAAGCTTGTCTTGGCGAAGTACTTGGATGAGGACGTGAATCCATACGAACATGAGGTCACAGAGGAGATCATCCAGTTCTGGTTTTCCGTGACATATGACGCAGACGCCTTACGAAACATCTACCGCCAGAACGTCAACTGGCCTCGTACCATGTATCCAGAGTTCCGCTCCCGTGTCTGTGTGTGGGCGATGTCAGACCTCGTTCTTCTTTATCCATTGGAGTACATCATCTATGGTGCTTTCATATACTCTGCCACGAAGTTGAACTTGACCATCCCGAAAAACTACTTCAGTGCTAGAGGGATAAGATTGGAGAAGAACAAACTGATGTCTTTCTGGGAGAGTGTTATGCAGTTGCCATCAATTTCAGGCCACCCTCGTTTGCACCAGATCGAGAACACATTACGTCACAACGAGAACTTGATGTATGACCCAGCTCTGGAGGCGGCTGAGAAGGCTGAGAAGGAGAAGGCTGGAAAAGACGAGAAGCCGGAAAAACTTGAGACTGAGAAGGATGAAAAACCTGAGAAGCCTGTTAGTGCTGAGAAAGTTGACAAGTCCGGGGCAGCGTCACCTGCGATCAAGAGTGGGTCAAACACAGCATACCCAGCCCGCTCCACGCCGAAGGCCACTTTGCCTCCTCTTCCTATTCCAATGCCAATGCCTATGAAGCCAAAGTCAGTTCCCGCTGCTGAATCAGAGCCTAAGGTTGTGGCGAATGTTCCAGCAAAGAGTGTTGAACCAGCAAAGAAGATTGTATCAGACCCATTGGGATTGTTGAAGAAGCCGATCCATGCCACAAGTAAACCAGTTGAAAAACCTCTGCCGCCTATCATCAAGCCACAAACGAAGAACGATGAATCTCGTGGGCCTTCAACACCAGATGCTCCGTCAAGGGCTGACAAGACACACAGAAGTCCAAGAGTTGGAACCGTGGCCCAGATATCTGAGATCAACAAACACATCAAGGGCATGGATGTACCCTCACACCAGCCAAAGAAGTCCATTATCACTGAGAAGGCAGACATCCAGGATGAGAAGAAGAGCATTACCGAGAAGCCCGCATCACAGATTATCACACCTCGGAAGCAGAGCTCAGTCATCATGCCAATGCCTAAAGCACCCGCCACAGATACACTCTCGCGTTCTGAGATGGAAGCAGTACCGCCAAATCCAGAGAGAAAGAAGTCCACATCCTCAGATGACCCAGTTTCCAAGAAGTCCCAGAGAAAGAAGTCCATGTCTTCATCTTCAGATGAGTCGGTTTCCAAGAAGCCTCAGATTATGATACCGAAGACAGGATCCGCCAGTACAGGAAAGGCAGGATCAGAAACGACGACGGCGTATAAGACTCCCGAGCTAAAGAACACCAAGATCACTGAGCTTTCTTCTTCATCAACCACGACTCCAAGAAAGCGTGCCTCCTCCATAATTCCAAACTCGGACTACAAGAGAAAGACAAGAGCATCGAGCAAGACAGAGGAGGTGAATGCGCCACCCGACCCAGAGGAAGTCAAACGTGCTCTGTCTCTCGTTGATTCCATTCAGTGGACCCAAGCTGGAAGCCTGTCTGAGTACGACGCAAACAAGATGGTGTTTAATCCAGTGGATCATCAAGTTCTGGGAAATCTCTGGAAGCAGTGGGCTGAATCTGCCAACATGCAGTTTCCTTAATGTGTGCTTATGTATCCAACATATTCTGCTTTGTGTTTTTAATATAATGACATGAACTCAGGGCTTTGATGACTATTATACGGAATTCTTGTAGCTTTGAGGAGTACTGTTGATGGGGTCTATACGCACCAGTACTCCTGCAGACTCCAGCTGAGATTCTGGTGAAAGGAGACAGTGTGGCTGAATACCAGTGAATATACCCCGGGCCCGGAGCTTTAAGCTTCTCAAAATGCGGAGTCCTACGCCAAATGGAGAACATGAACATGAGATCAGAATAGAATTACGCCCCGGGGGAACTTCGGTTCGGTGTCCGGCGTCTCCGGGCGAAAGCTTTGCCGGGGCCACACCTGCGGGAGTCCGGGGAGGGAGAGTCGTGACACAATTACAACAGCACAAGTTTGCTTATAAAGCCATGAAAGCGTGGAAGTGGGGATAGAAACTAACAATAACTCAGAGATTACCCCAATACACCCAGAACCACCGCACTGAGAGCATCTGCTTTGGCGTGATTGGCGTGATTGGCGGCCGTTGTAGGCGAATCAGTGGCGTGGGGCGGGATTTTGTCTCTTCCCCACATTTCATTGTCGAGGGGCCTCCGCCTGTTTTTAACGGCCCTTTTGCCCAGGTCACACCTCCACATGGGCAGTGATTTGTTGGGAGGAGGGGCCTGTGTTGGGGTTCTTTGCGGTTCGTCGTTCGGTGGCCGTGGAAGTATAAAAGGAGGAGGTGCTCCACCTTCCAGAAGGACCCTTCTTCTCCAACAGCTTCCTTAACAAAGTAATCCCTCTACTTCAAAGAAGGAAACACCGAAACACAGCCATGTCAGACCACTCCCACCTCCCATTGCACGTCAAGATCGATCTTCCAAACGGCAAGAGCTACGAACAGCCAACCGGACTCTTCATCAACAACGAGTTTGTGCGCTCACGCCAGGGCAAGACCTTTGAGGTGATCAACCCATCGACTGAAGACGAGATTTGCCACGTCTACGAGGCCCGTGAGGACGATGTTGACCATGCTGTTGAGTGTGCAGAGAAGGCCTTCTACTCTGGTGCCTGGTCTAAGTGTCACCCAATGGAACGTACCAAGGCCATCAACAAGCTTGCTGACTTGATCGAGGCCGACGCTGAGATTGTTGCATCCATTGAGTCTCTCGACAACGGTAAGGCCATCAACTCTGCCCGTGGAGACGTTGCCTTGGCCATCCAGTACCTCAGATCCGTTGCTGGTTGGGCTGACAAGGTTGATGGACGTGTCATCGACACCGGCTCCACTCACTTCACTTACACCAAGCGCGAGCCAATCGGAGTTGTTGGCCAGATCATCCCATGGAACTTCCCATTGCTCATGTGGTCCTGGAAGGTTGGACCAGCATTGGCCACTGGAAACACCATTGTGCTCAAGAGTGCCGAGTCCACTCCACTCTCTGCCCTTTATGTCTCCAAGTATGTCAAGGAGGCGGGCATCCCAGCTGGTGTGCTCAACGTTGTCTCCGGATTTGGAAAGATTACTGGAGAGGCCATTGCCACACACGACAAGATCAAGAAGGTTGCCTTCACTGGCTCCACTGCCACTGGCCGTCACATCATGAGAGCCGCAGCCAGTTCCAACCTCAAGAAGGTGACTCTCGAGCTCGGCGGAAAGTCTCCAAACATTGTCTTTGACGACGCTGATGTCGAGAAGACTGTCCAGAACATCATTGTTGGTATCTACTACAACTCTGGTGAAGTTTGCTGTGCTGGTTCCCGTCTCTACGTCCAGGAGGGCATCTATGAGAAGCTGCTCAACGCACTCAAGACGGCTGCTGAGGGCGTCAAGGTGGGCAACCCATTCGAGGAGGACACATTCCAGGGAGCACAGACTTCTCAGATGCAGATTGACAAGATTCTCGATTATGTCAAGATTGGTAAGGAGGAGGGAGCCCGTGTCATCACCGGTGGTGAGAGATTGGGAGACAAGGGATACTTTGTCAAGCCAACCATCTTTGCCGATGTCCAGGAAGACTTCAAGATTGTCAAGGAGGAGATCTTTGGTCCAGTTGTCACTGTGACCAAGTTCAAGACTGTTGATGAGATCATCGCCAAGGCCAACAACTCGTCTTATGGTCTTGCTGCTGGTATCCACACCACTTCTCTCAAAACCGCCATCGACGTCTCCAACAGACTCGAGGCTGGTACCGTCTGGGTCAACACCTACAACGACTTTGACACACAGACGCCATTCGGTGGATACAAGCAGTCCGGTATCGGCCGTGAGATGGGAACTGAGGCTCTTGACAACTACACCCAGGTCAAGGCTGTCAGAATGAGAGTTTGATTATCCACTTATTTATTGTTTGCGTCCCTGTTACAACTGGAACTGGTTCTAGGTACTTTATAGGGATGTGTTTATGACTTTTGGCTTGTAACTTGTTCAATTCAATTCATTGTATGAACTTTATGTAGGCAACTGGCAAGGATAAACTAAGATCATATACAAAAGAGAAGCTGAAGGTAAAAATCAGCTACTCATAGCCACACGTCCAACTAACTCAAGAAGAAGTGACAGAGTCGTTGGTCTCGGTGTGGACTCTCAAGGAAACCAAGTCAGGTCTGGAGTAGTGACCGACAATGTCAATCAAGTTCTTCTGCAAGAGCATAGCATCCATGTCAAACTCACAAACCAAGATTCCATCGTACTGAGGGTCCAAGTCCTCGGTGAGCTTAGTTCCATCAGGGCCATACACCAAAGCACAACCAACACACTTCTGGAAGGCAGGTGGCCACTCGCCAATCTTGTCCAGAACCTTATCAGTCATACGCTGGTTGGAGAACAAGTAGAAGGTCTGAGTCTGCATGGCATAAGTTCTGGCAACAGTCTGGCAGGCGTCTCTGCTGAGGCTAAAGAAAGGATGAGCCTCTGGGTCGTAGTTCTCGAGCATTGGCCAGGATCCAACGTGGATCTTCTCCTGCTGAGTTGCAGAGTTGAACGTGAGCAAAGGCTGCATGTGTTCCCAGCAACAGAGGGCACCCACCTCGACTGAGCCGGCGTTGTTGAAGTCCAGCTTCTTGACGCTGACGAGGTCCTTGGTGGTTGCCTCCCCAAAGATGGCTCTCTCGACGGAGGTGGGCTTGAACTTGCGTCTGTGCAACACGACAGTTCCAGTCTTGTCAATCACAGCCTGGGAGATGTAGACGGATCCGTGGACGCGCTCAGAGAAGCCCAGAACAGTGTGGATCGGGTACTCTTTGATGGTGTCGATGATGGACTGGAACTCCGGAGAGTCGAGGGACATGGAGTTCTTGATGTACTCCACATTCAAGCCGAGATCAGCAGCGTTTCTCCAGATCCAAACCGGATATCCTGGAACGAAGACTTCTGGGAAGGCAATGAGCTCGCAGCCCTTGGAGTGGGCCTCGATGATGAGGTCGTTCACCTTGGCAACAGTGGCTTGGAGATCGAACCAGACTGGCTCGGCCTGGACGACGGCGACTTTGACTGTTGGCTTGGACATTTGAAGAGTATTGAGTGTTGATAATTGGAGACTCAAGAGGATGCTGATTATTGCGGGATCAGTGACTTCAGGTGCTTTGTTGGGGGAGATGAAGGACCCCTTAAGTACTCGGGCCGGATGATACAAAGTCCGGTATAATGCCGACACCAATGATGCAAAGGTCCGACGCCCACGAGCCCAAAGCCAATAGAAACGGGGAATTCCACCCTGCCAGTAGATAAACGGATCTCTCAAAGCCCGAGATAAGATGATATGTTCACATTCCGCGTGGTGGCTTGAAGTATAGCTGTGTTATCAGGGTTGGGCCTTCATCATGAACTGCCGGGTGTGATCACTCTGGAGAACGAGAGCGATGTGTGGGGAGAATGGAGGACGGTATAAATATTAATATTATTGGGAACAAATGGAAGTAAGTTATTGATTAACTATATCACGACTGTAAATGTACTACTGTGTTCTCGAAAACAAGTTGAAACTCAGAATTGGTTTGCTTATGGATGTGGGCTGCTCGCTTTGGGTTCATCCTCGGCCGTAAGCTCATACACTGATACGCGTCCCTGCGGCGGCAGAAACAGAGCGGAATAAGAGAGAGAAGATTGCACACTGAACACTGGACCAGTAAGAGAGAGAGAGAGAGAGAAAGATTCTCCGAGTAGTGCCTGCTTTCTCAGTATGCACCTTTTGTGGTTGGCAGGCTTCTTCCCTCAAGAAGGCTAACCAACGAGTCATAAATGATGTAATGTCTTTCCTCAAACTCGTTCTTGATGGCTTTCTTGATGGCTTGGTTCCAAGCCTTCAGTATCTCAGGTGTGATGAGGTGCTTGTCCAGAAAGAGTCCATCTAAGAACTTGGAGGTGATGAATTCGAGACCTTGACTGAAGATCTTTGAAAGCTCATCTTCATATCTGTTGAATAACAACGAAACCAGATCCCAACACGTTTCTCTTTGTTCCAAGCGACATAGAAGAATCAACAAGAACTCCAATGGAGAACAGTGGTATTGTTGTCTCATCAGATACACCTCGTCATCTTCTTCTGATAAACCCAGCAAAGCTTCAAGATCTGCTCGCGTTTAAAACGAAACAGCCCTTTACAATTCTGTTGTGACATCTTGTTCAGATCAACTGTTCCTTTCAGACGGCCTTGACGGAGGCGGTGTACTAGAATGTCAGCATCCTCATCAATAGCACCATCATCTTGTGGTTCTTCTTCATCTTCCTTCCCTTCACGTCTTCTCTGGATGATTCTCTTCACTCTCTCCGCCTCGTTTGTCCCATGAAGATTGTCAAATTCCATAGTACGCAATAAGCTCGTCCTCTCTGGCTTCGAGATCTGAACATTTTGGCAAGTTCATGTCTGGTCTCGCGGTAAGTCTTGTTGAATTCAGCATACTTCTTTGCCATGTTTTCGGCCCCTGTATCGAGTTGATCGAGCAAGGTTGGGCAAAATTCTGTGAGAAATTTATCAAGTGGCATGTTGATACCATCCTTGAAAGCAATCGTGGCTTCCTCGTATGGAATAAGCATTGTGAGTATTGTTTCGTGTGAGTTCAATTGGTGGCTTGTTGATGAAGGTGCCACCTCTAAACGTACGGAAGTTGGCACGAAAAGTGTCCATTTTGGGACATAAATTCGCCAAATTGCGAAAATTACTTAACGCGGAAAAAACGAAAAATCTTGCTCTATGCTTACATAATCGGTAACCAAAAAGTTACGTAATACCTCCATCGAGCTGCTAAAAGGGCGCGATCACACTTGTGTCCAGCACTTACCTTTAGAATCCTCTCAAACTCCTCGGAAAATACCTGGAAGGATGGAGAAGTACACGCAGTTTCGTGACAAGGCGACTGGAATCTCACCTTTCATGCCACAGGTGAGCACGGCGTCCCGTTCTCCTGCGCTCATCCCAGTCAAGCTTGTTCTCGCCGCCATCCGTCTCGTCATCTCAGCTCCATTCATCGTTCTTCTCATCATTACCCCAATTCACAGCATCCAGAAGCTCGTTCTACGACTGATTTTGTTGATATGTGGAGTCTTCAGCTATGAAGTCGGAGTACAGGGCGTCAAACGAATCTCCGATACGCCAAAGTTCTACCCGGCCAAAAACGAGGTCTACTTTGTCAACTTCACAAGCATGTTGGACTACATGGCACTGTGGATCATTTCTGTGGATCCATTTGTTGTCCTGATTCCAAATGAGAAGGGCGAGTTGAGGAAATATGGATTCATGGCCTTCGTCACGAGAGCTCTTGGTACGGAAGAGAACAACGGGGGAGATGACATTGACATCAAGAGTCTGACTGACAAAGTGATCTACATTTTCCCAGAGGGAACTACGTCCAATGGAAAAGCGGTTCTTCCATTTGCACTCACCGATAGTGCTTGGAAGGCATTCTACACAAAGCTCAACGAGGACAAGAAAACGCACAAGGTCAAGACACTCTCCATCAAGTTGTATCCGTCCTATCTCACAACACCACTCGGTCTTGGAATCTCTACATTCTTCTACCGCTGGTTGAGTGAACCACAGTCTGGCTTCAAACTCCGCATCAACTTTGCCGAGGATGGGACGCTCTTGAAGGTGAAGAACGCCTTCGCCCACAACGGGAAGTTCAAACTCATCCAGGGTGTTGGGCGTAAAGAAAAGAAAGAGTTTATGGGTGTATATAGAGGAAGAAAGTAATTGATCATGTGTTTGAACATCATATAAGAGCGCCATTTAACTGCATTTACCACGCTGATAGAAATAATATGTGGCCCCTACCGCTGATTACATAATCACTATCGCGATCACCGCCCAAAATTCGGGGAGCTCAAAAGCTGCTTCTGACTATCAGCTACAACACGCCAAGCAACACCAAGCAGCCCGTTAATCTGCTGGAGAAATGCCTCCACCTTCTGCAATGGTCGAGGAGACTTTGCCGCCCCAATCGCAAAAGGAGCCCACGGTGGCGCAGTCTCAGCCGGCGCAGTCACAGCCAAACGCTCAAGCACAACCACACGGCGTCTCACAAGCTCTGCGGCCGCTCAACAGTGAAGTCCGCCATGGCTTCGAGATGGATGCCCAGCACATGGAGTTCCTCGCAGACAACTTCTTCCTCTACTTCGATGACAAGCGCCACCACACAAACGGCAATGCGCTGACAGCCGCCGAGAAGCGTGAGAAGGCGGACTACTACCAATCCATCCCAGACTGGAAGATCATGAAGGACCGCCAGAAAACAGTCAGTGCTGCCATTGTTCTCTGTCTTAACATTGGAGTTGACCCACCAGACGTTGTTAAGACTCACCCGTGTGCAAAGACCGAGGCATGGGTTGATCCGATCACATTCAACGACACCAAGAAGGCCATTGAGGCGGTGGGGAAGGCGCTCCAGACACAATACGAGACGCTCAGTTTGAAAACACGATACAAACAGTCGTTGGATCCATGCGTTGAGGACGTTAAGCGCTTCTGCAACTCTTTGAGACGCAACGCCCGTGATGAGCGTATTTTGTTCCACTACAACGGTCACGGAGTGCCACAACCAACACAGTCAGGAGAAATCTGGGTATTCAACAGGAACTACACACAGTATATCCCAATATCTCTCTATGATCTCCAGACATGGCTCGGAGCGCCTTGCATTTACGTCTGGGATTGCAACAGTGCGGGGAACATCGTCACGAACTTCAGAAAGTTTGTCCAAAAGCGCATTGATGGCGACAACGAAGGCTCACACGACGCTGGTGCTCCATCTCCAACATCAGCATACATCGACTGCATCCAGCTTGCTGCTTGTAAGTCTCATGAACTTCTCCCAATGGACCCGGACCTCCCAGCTGATTTGTTCACGTCGTGCCTCACATGTCCCATTGATATCAGTATCAAGTGGTTCATCATGCAGAGTCCAATCAAGAAGAGCTACTACGGACCATTGCTGGAGATGGCCAAAAACAGTCCTAATGGAAACATCGTCATCCCAGGAAAGCTCACGGACCGTCGTACACCTTTGGGTGAGCTCAACTGGATCTTCACAGCCATCACAGACACCATTGCATGGACATCGCTCCCAAGACCACTCTTTAAGCGTCTCTTCAGACAGGATCTGATGGTTGCCGCCTTGTTCCGTAACTTCTTGCTTGCCAAGCGTATCATGCCAACATACGGATGCCACCCAATCTCGGACCCACCATTGCCAGACATCCAGTTCCACTCGATGTGGGAGTCATGGGACCTTGCCATCGACCAGGTTCTCAACCAGATTTTGAAGAACATCAACAACGAATCCTCTCTCTCCACAATTCCTCTGAGCTCACCTGTGTCTGCAGGATCAACCCCAACGGTATCCTCTCAGAATGGAAACGGTGCTGTTCTTTTGAATGGCAACTCAACGCCATCCTCCAACGGCGCACCTTCCACGGCAGTGAGCACTGCAGCCGACCCAAACATCCAGAACTACCAGCATTCCACATTCTTTGAACAGCATCTTACAGCATTTGAACTCTGGTTGAAGTATGGATCATCCACGAGAGAACCACCAGAGCAGCTTCCAATTGTGCTCCAGGTGTTACTGTCCCAGGTGCACCGTGTGCGTGCTCTTGTCCTACTCTCCAAGTTCCTGGATTTGGGACCATGGGCTGTGTACCTGGCACTTTCGATTGGTATCTTCCCATATGTGCTCAAGCTTCTCCAGTCCCCAGCACCAGACCTCAAGCCAGTGTTGGTGTTCATCTGGGCCAGAATCATGGCGGTTGACTACAAGAACACGCAGCAGGAACTCGTCAAAGACAGAGGCTTCAATTATTTCCTTGTGATGCTTAACCCAAAGGATGGAACCACGAGCACCAACAACGACCACAAGGCACTGTGTGCTTTGATCTTGAGCTTGTTCGTTCGTGGGTTCAAGAATGGCCAGAAGTTGTGCTTCTCCCCAGACCTTGTTGACAAGTTGTTGGAGTACTTGGAGTCCTCGGACAACCCACTTCTTCGTCAGTGGTGTGCTCTTCTCATCTCACAGCTCTGGGACAACAACTACGAGGCCAAGTGGATCTCATACAAGGAGGGCCTCTTGGACAGACTCTTGAAGCAGATCAACGATCCAATCCCAGAGGTGCGTGCTTCCATCGTATTAGCATTGACTTGCTTCCTCCCAGAGAGCAACGACGAGGATGAGATCAAGGAAGAGACCAACATCATCATGACTGTCCTCTCGCTGGCCAACGATGCAAGTCCTTTGGTGCGTAAAGAGGTGATCATTTGTTTGTCCAAGATTGTCAAGAAGAACATCAACAACTTCATCGTGCTTGCCTTCAACGAGTTGTATGCTGAGATTGCTAACATCACTGATCTTCACAATGATAACAAGCAATCTGTTGGTTATGGATCCATCTATCACATTGTCTTCAAGACCGTCCTTCTGTTCTCCTGTGATGGACATGTCCAGGTCAAGTTGTATGCCGAGAAGATCGTGGACTACATCCTCATCAAGTTGAAGGAGTCACCACTCAAGGAGACTGTCACAGAGATGGAGAATGTCTTGCTGCAGAGCTCAAACACATCATTGGGACTCGGTGTCATCAGCCAACAGTTGCCAAAGCCTATCAAGCTGAACGGAAACTCTCATTCTCAACAAAGATCAGTGACAACAGGGAATGAGAGAGCTTCAAACAACAGTGACACTTCTTCTCTGTCTGGATTCTCTCTGCTGAGACGTACATTGTCATTCTCCAACTTGCTCAAGCCATTCGGATGGGGTGCTGGTGAGAATGAGTCTACTGGACCGGAACACACCACCAACTCTGGACAGGTTTACCTGACGACTGCACATGGTTCCTCTCCTCTTCCAAAGACGGCACGCTTCGATCCCAGTGAGGCCGTGGAGGACTTCCCAGAGCTGCCGTTGGTCTCCACATTCTTCGACTACAGCGTTGAGTACTTCCAAGAACCACAGATGCACAAGCACGAAGTTGATGAGCCAGGAAGTTTGGAGTACACACAGCGTATCTGGAGAAGAAACAGAAATGAAGCTATCATCAACGAGACTCAACCACAGAAGAACTTGTCCCTCCGTGGTGACTGGAAGACAAACATGGCATTCTTGAACAACAAGACCCAGCCAAAGTTGATGAAGTTTGCACAGTTTGAGAACTACTTGATCACATCTGATGACAGAGACAACATTACGACCTTTGATTGGGATGAGGCGAAGCAGCTTTCGAGATTCTCAAATGGTAACCCATTCGGTACCAAAATCACTGATTTGAAGTTGATCAACGAGGATGACTTGCCACTCTTGTTCACTGGTTCTTCGGATGGAATTGTCAAGTTGTACAAGGATTTCCATTCCATGGAGGACATGAGCCTCGTGACTTCCTGGAGAGCACTGACTGATTTGCTGTTGACTCCAAGATCTACTGGATTGTTGTTGGACTGGCAACAGAGTCGTGGTTCGTTGTTGGCTACTGGTGATGTCAAGATCATCCGTATTTGGGATGCTCCGAGAGAGCTTTGTTTGATTGACATTCCAGCACGTTCTTCCAGTGCCATCACTTCTCTCACGTCTGATCAGGTTGCTGGTAACATCTTTGTCTCTGGTTTCGGCGATGGAAGTATCAGAGTTTACGATCGTCGTTTGGACCCAAGAGACTCTATGGTCAAGCTCTGGAGAAGCAATGGAGAGAGATCTTGGATCACGAATGTCCACATGCAGAGAGGAGGATATCGTGAGTTGGTGAGTGGATCTGCAAATTCTATGGTGAACTTGTGGGATATCAGATTGGATGAGCCAGTGGTGAGCTTCAAGGGACACGAGAAGACGATGACGAGTATGCAGGTTCACGAGCATGCTCCAGTTATTGCTACAGGTTCAAGAATGGTTCGTATTTGGACTACTTCGGGAGACTTGGTGTCGAGCTTCAAGAACTCAAGTGGTTTCACGAATCTTCAGAACAGAAACCCATATTTGTCATCATTGGCTCTCCACCCTCACAGAATGATGTTGGCTGCTAACGATACACATGATCCGTACATTGGGATTTACAAGTGCACAGAGAACGGTGCTAGGGACTGAAGGTGAAAATATTAATTCTATTGATCATGAACGACTGCATAATGTAACACTACAACTGATTGAGTACAGTAGCCGCGCGTAGCAAATTTCAGAGGGTATATCATATTCGGAAAATTTCAACATTATGTAACAGTCCTTAGCTCTCATAGCTGTGATAGAACTTCTTGAAGATAAAGTTGATCAAACAGTTGGTATCAAACTTCACCATACCATCAAATAGGGAGATCTGTGGCTTGTTTTCGAACTGATACTCAAGCAATTGGTCAATAGTCAGTGTCTCCAACGACCCATTCATGGCAACAGTACCAGACTTCGAGGAGATTGTAAAAATACCAGCACTGTCACAGTTGAACATGAAATCAATCTTCGGGAAGTTGATGCCACCAAAGAAGGAAGATGATCCTGAAGCACCAAAGTTCTGGTCCAAACCTCTCAACTCAACCAAAATTCCCTTCTCGTACAGACGTTTGCACGAATACTTGTAAGCACCGAACTTTGGAAGCTTTCCAGACTTCTTCAATTCTCTTTCATAGAAGAACTGCTTTGTGAATGGCAAGATACGACGTTGCTTTCCTGGCTTTGACTGGAGCTCCTCCATGGACTTGTCAATGTGCAAGTTGTAGGCATTCAGCTGATCCTGGAGGAATTTCTGCTTCTCATCAAGTCTGATCAAAGTATTCTCTGCGACACTCAACTGCTTCTTACGACTCAATCTCTGGTCGTGTTTGGTTCTGATATCATGAGCAATCTCGTTCAGCAGGACCTGGAAAGAGTCTCTTCTCGCAACCTGACCCATGGACTCCAACTCCAAAATACGCTCAAGTGCAATCTGCTTCAGCTTGTGGTATGAGATCTTAGCCAAGTCTCCAAGGAATCCACGACCGTCATTGACGTAGTCGTTCACTCTGTTCAATTGAATATCTCTCTTCTCAGCGGAAATGATCTGCTTGAACTTGATCTCATGAATTGGATCGATCTGGGATCTCAACAGACTGAAAAGATCATTGTACTCATCCTGGACCTGAACCATGTACAACACAGCTCTCTTGGCTTGCATGAAGAGTGCCTTCGATCTGGTATTCTCGTTGGAAGCCTTGTAACTGGATGGGTTCAAGCTCAGTGTGTAGTATCCGCTCAATCTTGACAAGTCTGAAGCAGGACTGGACTGGATCTCAAAGAGCACTTCCCTGAGTGTATCATCAGCCAATGGAGCAACAATCTCAATCTCCTTCTTGAGCAGCTCGTTGATAGAGACCATATCAGAGATTCTCAATGTCAGTTTTGGTCTCTTGTGTGCAGTCATGTCATCGTAAACAGTCATGTTGTAGACTGTGTCAGCCTCACCAACATCAATCAGGCTCTTTAAGAGAGAGCGAACACCATCAGCAGACGAGTTAATGAACTTGTTCAATGGCTGCAAGTAGACATGCTCGCTTCCAAACGGCTTCATGATGAACAACTGAGTGAGAAGTTTGGAGATCTCAGTACGGTTCTTGGCTGATGCTGGAGCAACGTTGAGAGCGGTAATATGGAAGAACTCAGGAGTGTCGAAGATCAAGTTGACGTATCCGTTGGCCAAGACGAATCCAGCATTGGACAAGTGCTCTTGCTCGGTGAAATGTGGGAACTTCTTCATGGATGTCTTGTAAGCAGACCTGGCAAGAAGTCTGATGTGTACTGGAATCTTCTCCAAGTTATCACTCAAAACACGGTAGACCTCAGATCCAAACTCTCTCAGTTGTTGCAGGTTGTTGATGAAAGCAGTCTTGGTGTCTTGATCTTCAATGGCCTTGTCAACAGGCATCAACTTTGGTGTGTTGTGAACCTTCTTGTAAAGAAGGACTGGATCACTTTCAAGATCAAGCTCCGTGTCACCAATGATTGTCTCCACCATAGGTCCAAGAAGATCACGCAAGACCTTCTGCTGTGTCTCGTTGAAGCTTCTCAACAGTCTCTGCCATCCCAAAGTGGTGTGCTTCTGGAGTTCATCAACGGACTGAGACTTTGTAATGAAGTCCCTTAAAGTGGACTCAATCAGACGGACAAACAGATACTCCTCTCTGGTTGGAAGCTCATTCGACTGCAAGTTGTTGAAGATCTTGAGAGCAATGTCAACACCACGGTAGTCACTGTGAATTAACCTGGTCAAGTATGATGGCTGTGTCTGAAGCAAGTAGAAAGACTTCTCATAGAGCTCCATTCTTGTCTTGGCCTTTCTGTTCAATGAAGTCACGTCAATGGTAGCCACGTTGTGGTGAGTGAGAGGGTCAACGGACTTGTTCTTCTGAAGCAGTAGCTCATCCAAAGTGATCTTGTTCTTTTGCAGCAAGGCAATCTTGAGATCCAACTGACTGATGTGTTTCTCCAAGAGCTCATTCGAACTGGTCTTCTCGTTGATGGACTCCTTGAGTCTTGTCAGTCTCACTTCTTCCTCAAAGTCAACATCGCTGTCATTCAACAAGTATGCAAACTTCTTGATCACAGACAAAGGTGGATTTTCCATGGAGATCAAAGACTTGTAAGCATTTCCCAAATACTTTCCTCTGATGAAAGCCTGGATCTTGATGACAGAAGGTAAGTGCTGCTCATAGTACTTCATCACTTCCCTCATGGACTTGTTGTAAAGGTGTCTTCTGATCAAAGACTGCAACTCAACCACCTCCTCAGTGTTGTAGTCAAGAGCATCCAGGAATACTTCCAAGCTGTAACGTGAAAGAACACCACGGACTTGGCTCTGGGTCTGGATGATGGAGTCCTTGGCCAATGCAATCTGTTTCTTCATCTTGGCAACACGTAGTCTCAGAAGCTTACCCTTAGCAATAGCTTGAAGTTCACTGACATGTCCCTCTTCAAAGTCAAGTGTGTCCAAGACCTTGTTCAGCTTGTTTCTTGACAACCCTCCACGAGCAATGGCCTGTAACTCAGTGATGGCACCTTCTTCCTCATCCCATACTGACTTCTTGTTCTCCAAAGCAAGTCTTGTCTGTGATCCACGAACAACTGACTGAATGATAGTAACAGCCTGCTCTGAAGAATGAGCCTCTCTCACAGATCTGTTGAGCTTTCTGTGGAGCAGGACCCGACGAGCTTGTGCCTGGAACTTTGTGACAGGTTCCTCAGCATCAATGCATTTCTGAGAATGTGAGAATACCAAGTTTCTTCTTATCTGGCTCTGAAGTCTGACGATCTTTGTCTCATTGTAAGACAGCTGTGTGGCGATTCTGTTGATCTTACGTCTGGCCAAGTACCCACGGCAAAGAGCTTGCAACTCAGCAGTCTTATCAGTTGGCTGTGACTCTGTGACCGACACGATACGTGTTCTCTGCATCTTTCCTCTGATACAAGATTGGAGATTGATAAGAGTTGGCTCAAAGTCATTGATGGTTGTGATGCTTCCCTTGTGCTTGCGACGGATGATGGCTCTTCTTGCAAGAGACTGGAGCTGGATGACATTCTCAGCCATGGACTTCAGCATGATTCTGTCCACAAACATGTTGTAACGGAAGATGGAACCTCTGGCAATAGACTGAAACTTGATGATTGTGTTGAGATAGTCACTCTCAGAAAGCTTCTTGTTCTTGCTTGGGGAAGCCTGGTAGCCCTTGACCAATGAAGACTCGTAGTCGTCGTTGTTTTGAGGAGTCTGTGGACGCGCCGTAGCTCTCCATTGACTCTCAAGAGGCTGGGACTTGCCTGTAGATCTCTTCATTGAGTCAAATCTGCTGAACATCGGAGAAGATGGCATTGGAGGAGGAGCTTGTGAGTTGTCATTATCCAAGAATGGGCTCTGGAGATTTGTTCTTCTTGGAGATGTAGGCAAAAGCTTTGATGGTGAGGATGGAACCATTGGCTGTTTCAGAGGGGAAATGTCCAGTTTCGGAGTTGACGTTTCTTCTTTACCAAATTGCTTGTTCATGGAGTCAAAGTTTGGCATACTCACTCCAGCCAAACTGGTGTCCAACTTCTTGATTTCTTCCTGTGTGAACTCAAGTTTGCCGCTGAGATTCTCAATAGTTGGTGCTGTGTTCTCTTGAGACATCATGAAACTGAGAGCATGAAGACAGAGAATGACCTTTGGTATGTTCTTCTTGTCGTACAAGTCTGTGAGCTCAAATCTGAAGAGATCTGGCATTCTGACGTAGTCAAGGAACTGGAAGAAGACGTTGATGTTCTCCGTGTGCTTGAACTGAAGTCTCGAGCCCGATGGAACAATTCTTCTGGCGAGTTCAGGCTTGAAATGCTTCACGACCTTAGCAAGGATAACACCATCTCTCAAAGCATCGGATGAGAGCTCAGAAGCCGAAGGAATCTCCTCACCAATGAGTTTCTCGATCCATTCCTTTGCTTCACCGATTCTGCAGAGATACTCGTATCCCTTTTTGGAGGTCCTGTTACTGAGTGTCCACTGTGGGGCTGGTTCCTTGGTAGCCAACGATGGAGCAGAGCGCTTCAATGGAGATGGTGAATCAAGTTTCAAGTCGGCGATGGACTCTTCAATTGGTCTGGCCCTTTCGTTCTCCAGAACAAGTCTTTTGACGGGGGATAGCTTCTGAATTGGTGTTCCTCTGGAAGGAGAGCCGGACTCATTAGCACCAAAGACAGCCTTACCCTTTGTTGGGGAAACAGGAGTATTCTGCTTAGCAGATGGCTGAAGAGGAGAGTTGTTGGCGCTCGCCAGATTCTCAAGGTATCGAGAGGCAATGCTCTTAGTAGACATGGTTGTGAGCGAGCCGCTGTAGCCAGAACACGTTCCTTAGCAAAGAGTGGTCTCCTATTGATGCTTCTGGTCTTCTGCCGGCGTAGAGATAAGCACTCGGGTGATTGTTGTGTGTAGTAGTTTTGGTTTGTTTTGATTTCGAGCCGCCCTGTTTTTGGCGAAAAGTAAACAAAGGGGAAATTGTCGCGAATTTTCGCGAATTTCCGCGATCTCATTTGATATGCTGCGCGTACCAGGCAGTTGGAAAATTTATGTGACAGGCTTCAACTGGAGCTCATCGCTTCTCTTCAGCTAAGCAATACCATCGGCCCAAGGACTCACACAAAATGGCTCCAAGACAGTCCAAAACAGCTAAACGTTCTGCCAAACAGAATGGCAAAAGAACAATCGAGTCTGAGGTCTTCCGTGACTCAGCTGCTCGCAACAGACTTGGCTTCACATCAAATCAGCAGGAGAAGTCAAAGGTCAGGAAGCCAAAGAAGGCCGATGTCAAGAGAGAACAGGCTCTTATGAGACTATATGGCAAGAAGAACAAGACCAAAACATACGATGAGAAGGATCTTGACCTGCCCGTGCTCAACCGTGCCATTATGCCTGGCGTGAAGAGACCTCGAGGCAAGAAGGGAAAGAAGTTTGTGGAGGAGAACCCTGAGGACCAGACACAATACAACAGAATCATCCAAGAGATTATCATCAAAGATGAGAAGAGAGATATGTCCAAATTGGAGAAGGCACAGAGGCTCGAGGAGCTCAGAGACCTGAAGCGTAAGGAGATGGAGAAGAAGGAGGAGGAGAAGACGAATAAGCTCGAGGATAAGAAGCAGGAGATCAAGAACAAGGCAACAAAGGCTAGAACAGAGAGACGAAAGAGAGCCAAACTTCTGAAAGAGGCTGAATCCATTACAACGACTGATGAAGAGAAGCCAAAGAAGAAGAAGGTTTCCTTCGCCTAATGAAATCCACTCAAAAATGTACATTTAATGCTGCTGATCTAAAACTATGAGTCCGATATCTGATGGGTCCTTTTAAGTTTTGTAGACTAGTGGGACATGGACCTTTGACATTATCTAGGCATTATGTAATTCTGCAAGTATCCTGTAGCACCATCTCTGCTTCTGCCTTGAGTCCAATGTTACCTTTAGAGTCGTCCTGGCGCGATCACAGAGAATCAGCTACCAATATTTAAAACATTATGCCTCTGCACTGTAGATAGCAGCCTCATCGTAGACCGTAGACCAGCACCACTTCATCACCACGAGAGTCCTTGTAGAAGAAGCGGTTCCACATGTTAGCGAGCTTGGTCAAATGCACGATTTGGTGTCCTTTCATGAGCTGCTTCTTGGTGGTCCATGGGATCACTAATCATTTCAGGCACAGCAATGAAACTATACACATAGTATTTATTTTAACGTTGCTCTTACCTATCAACGAGCTCGTAGTCTTTGAACAGATGAACTTTGGGGGCTCTGGGAGTCCGTCTCGGAGTTAACAGGCTTAAATCCATTGTTACGGGCAACACCAAATTCGCGGCCTGTGATCAAAAAAGGCCAACGGCGAAGTTTGCCATCAGCCGCCACCCCCCAGAGTTTCTTGTTTTCCACATTAAACACACTAAAGAACTATGTCTGCCGTTTTCCAGGAGAAGGTGAGTTGATTTTTAAAAGATTGAGTGGTGAGCTGGTGGGTTTACCCCGCCAATTGCTTCCTTCCCCCACTTGTCTCCACGAACAAGGGGCTAACAAAGAGATCAAGGCCGCCCAGGTCAACAACCTCGCTTCCAAGCCATCTGACGACGAGCTTCTTGAGCTCTACGGTCTCTACAAGCAGGCCACTGTCGGAGACGTCAACACTGACAGACCAGGCATCTTTGCCCTCAAGGACCGCTACAAGTGGGACGCCTGGAAGAAGAACGAGGGCTTGTCCAAGGAGGAGGCCGAGCAGAAGTACATTGCTCTTGTCGAGTCTTTGGTTGCCAAGTACGGTGAGAAGTAGATGTGTTCTACAAGTTGTTAATTTATGAATGGGAATGAATGAATTTTGCAATTGTCGTAGAGAGAAACTTGGAAGTTGGAAGTTGGAAGGGCATCGTCACCATCCGCGGCTGCTCAACAGAATGTGGGGCCTTGTGCCAATTTTCGCAATTTCGCGCCAAAATTCGATTGTTTTTCGTCAATCTGGCCTGATCGGGTAATTGCGCAAAGCTGTAACGGTCAACGGTCATCTCCAACAAAATTTCTCCGAACTCATCTTCTCTTCTCTTCACTCTCGAAACAGCGGCACAATTAAACAGAGATGACCACTGGGATCGAAGTGTTCCGTACAGTCTCAGAGCTTCGCAAGTGGCGCTCGTCCCTTCCACGCGGCTCCACGTTGGGCTTTGTTCCAACGATGGGTGCACTCCACGCAGGCCACGTCTCCCTCGTTAAGGAGTCGCTAAACGAGAACAACCACACTGTTGTCAGCATCTTTGTGAATCCGTCACAGTTCGCACCACATGAGGATCTCGATGCATACCCGCGTACGTTCGACGAGGACATCCAGAAGCTCACAGAGGTGGGTGGCGTCGATGCCGTCTTTGCCCCAACTGTGGGGGAGATGTATCCATCGGGGATCACGCTCGATGTCGAGAAGCAGCAGGGTGCCTTCGTGTCTGTTCTGGGAGTCAGTGAACAGCTTGAGGGAAAGACGAGGCCAAACTTCTTCAGAGGCGTGGCTACGGTCGTTACAAAGTTGTTCAACGCTGTCCAGCCTGACAACGCATACTTTGGCCAGAAGGACATCCAACAGACCGTTGTTTTGAAAAGAATGGTGAAGGACCTCCTCATGCCACTGGAGATCAGAGTACTTCCAATTGTGAGGGAAGAGTCGGGCCTGGCCATGAGCTCCAGAAACACATACCTTTCCGATGAGCTCAGGGAGAAAAGTGCACTGATCTACAAGGGACTCTCTGCTGGAAAGTCAGTGTATGACTCGGGATCCCGTTCAAGAGAGGACATCATTTCTGAGGTCAAGAAATACCTCCAGGATGACGTTTTCAAGGTGGACTACATCTCTGTTGCGGACAAGGAGGAGCTGAAGGAGTTGGAGACTGTTGGCGAGGATGGTGCCGTTCTGAGCGTTGCCATTTATGTCACTGAGGGAGAAAGAACAACGAGATTGATTGACAACATCATTCTCTGAACATCCTGCATCTTAAAATACCCACACTTCCACGAATTTATGTCATTAAATGATCTTGTCAAGTAGACGTACTTAAACAGTTACGAACCGTCGTTGGTCCGCGAAATCTTCAAATCTTGTCCTACAACCGATACGACAACGGGAAACTGGCAACCCACAAATAACAAGTAACAACATCTGCTGGCCAGATCCATTCAACTATACAACTCACATCAAGCACAATTGATCTGAATCATCACAATGGCCTCTCTTCCACCTCAAGAATGCTGTCTCGAAGCCACCGTCAAAGGTGAGTGCTGCCTAGTCTTGTCCCTATCTCTTTGGGCCTAACGATAACTCCACACCAGACAACTAACAACCCTCAAACAGTTGGTGAGCCTGTCGGAGAGATCAAGGATATCCTTGGATTCGAGACCTATGTCGTCGGAAAGCCATCTGACAAGATCATCGTCATGTGCACCGACATCTTCGGAATGCAGTTCATCAACAACAAGCTCCTTGCAGACAGATACGCCCAGGCAGGATACTACACATTCATCCCGGACTTCTTCCTTGGCGAACCTGTTGTTGACAAGTCTACCATGGAGCAGTGGAGAGCCAAGCACGGTCAGCACATCGTTGGTCCTATGGTGGACAAGTTCCTGGCGGAGTTCAAGGAGCTCTACAAGCCTTCCTTCCTCGGTATCACGGGACATTGCTACGGTGCCAAGATCGCCATTCAACAGATTGCTGAATCAAAGCCAGGTGACGCCGCTTGTATCGCACACCCTTCCTCTGTCACCATCGAGGAGGTTTCCCAGATCTCGAAGCCAATCTTGATCTCCGCAGCTGAGACCGACCGTGTCTTCACTGATGAGTTGAGAGAGCTGACTCTGGCCAAGCTCAAGGAGATGGGTGCCACTTATCAGCTTGATATCTTCTCCGGGACCTCCCATGGTTACGCCGTCAAGGGAGACGAGTCTATCCCAATGGTGAAGTACGCTAAGGAGAAGACTCTCCAAGATCAGATCACCTGGTTCAACCTCTTCTCTAAGTGATTTTAGTGTTAGTTCTGTTTATTTCCCTCTCATTTCATCGTCTTCAGTGTTTAATAATCCTGATATTGATCTTAGAAAAGATTGTAGAAGATGAAAAGCGCACTCAATTGTGTCAGATTCAAGATGCCAAGACCATGATCGGAGCTCCGCCGGAGTTATCTAAGCCCCGCAAAACTTCAAGCTAGACAGTAGAAGTAGTCATCTTACAACTATAGTTTCTATGCTCTTTAGTTACTGGTCATTCCTCTATAGTACCAAAAAAGCATAGAAACCTCTTTCCCTAAAGCCTGGGTGGCAAAAGGGGTTTCTCGGACCTTTCGCAGTTAACGGTCTTCGCACCAAGTTGAGAAAACAACTCCGAAGCGGTATCCAAAAGTTAAAACTGTTGAGCAAATGAACCCCAGTGGCAATTATATAAAAGGAGACTTGTTTCCTGCCAGTTTTAGTTATGGTTTGGGCTGCTAGCATCACGCCTGGTCCCCGCTGCAAAGATCCACGATGGCCTCCAACCCTCCAACCAAGTGCTGCACTGAAGCAACAGTCAAGGGTATGTCACTAACTTCTTCCCTTAACACCAAAGAACGGCACAAGCTAACAAATACAACCAGCTGGTGAGACAGTTGGTGGAATCAAGCAGATGTTTGGTCTTGATGTCTACGCCTCCGGCACGCCATCCGACAAGATCATCGTCATGTTTACCGACGTCTTCGGCATGCAATTCATCAACAACAAACTCATTGCAGACAGATTCGCCCAAGCAGGATACTACACCCTGATTCCTGACTTGTTCCTTGGTGATCCCGTTGTTGACCGAGCACAGATGCCTGTCTGGAGAGAGAAGCATGCCCCTTCCATCGTGTCTCCAATGGCGGACAAGTTCCTCGCCGAGCTCAAGAAGCAGTACAACCCTTCGTTCATCGGAGTCACTGGGCACTGCTACGGTGCCAAGTTTGCAATCCAACAGATTGGAAAGGGAAAGCCAGGTGATGCTTCTTGTGTTGCTCATCCTTCATTGGTTGATATGACTGAGGTCGAAGAGATCTCCAAGCCAATCCTCATCTCCGCTGCTGAGACCGACCAATCCTTCACCGACGAGCTCAGGGAGAAGTCTTTGGCTAAGCTGAAGCAGATGGGAGCTACTTACCAATTGGATATTTTCTCTGGAACAACTCACGGTTACGCTGCAAGAGGTGATGAGTCCATTCCAATGGTCAAGTATGCTAAGGAGAAGACTCTCTTGGATCAGATCGCTTGGTTTGACCTCTTCTCTAAGAACTAAGAACTGAGAACCCGTGAGGCAAATCATTTACTATATGCCTCTATTGACTATTTCTACTTGGTATTTTCCCAATATAAGACCGCCACATCGAATTAAAGTATGCAAACAAGAATCATGTTAGATCTTCAAGGTCTCTTCCACCACATATGGAACAACTTGGCGCCAGCAACACCCAAGAGACCAACTGTGCAGTTCTGGATCGCCCTCAAAATGAGATCCTGTCTTTGTGATCTTTCCACTGCCTCAGAATATGGAATGTCAGCCCTGAATGACACCATTGTGTAAAGAGGGATCCACTTCTCCCTTAGCAAGTACGTCAAGGCGAAATCAACTTTTTTCTTGAACAGGAACAGCTTGGATGTAACCTTGTGTGACATCTCCTTGTAGTTAGCAATTGCAAGGTCCACAATTGCAAGAAGATCCTTGTGGCGAGTGGTGCTGTACTGGCTGAATGTTTCCGAGACGTTGTTCTTGTTCTTCTTCAGGAGAGATAAGAGCACGTACACGTCTTCGAATCCACAATTCATACCTTGGCCATAGAATGGGACCATTGAGTGTGCCGCATCACCAATGATGATTATCTTGTCTTCAAAGTGATATGGCGAGCATTTGAGAGAGAGAAGCTTGCCTCTTGGATGGTTTTTGAATGCGAACAAAAGCTTCTCCTCACCAATGAGACCAACGGCATCCGGGAACTCCTTCTTGAAGAACTCCATGACTTTCTCATCAGTATCAAGCGACTCCATCATTTCCCATGGGGCAAAGAACGTACTTGTGAAAGATCCATCGAGGTTTGGAAGTGCAATGAGCATGAAGTTGTGGCGGGGCCAGATGTGGAGATGGTTCTTGTCAATCTTGAATTTGGTCCCTTCTGTCTCTCCTGGAGCAATGTATAGCTCAAGATAAGCACAGTCAATGTACTCTTGCATGTAATCCATTCTTGTGAACTTCTGCAGTTCTTGACGGACTCGGGAGAAGGTTCCGTCTGCTCCGACGACAAAATCAAACTCCTGTGGCTCCTCCTCTCCTTGGAAATAGAGCTTAGTGTTCTCTTTGACATCCATTTTCACAAGCTTCTTGTTGAATGATAACGTCACATCCTTCTGGGACTCAACCTCGTCAAGTAAGAGGTCATTCAAGTACGATCTGTCAATAGAGTTGATTCCCTGACCGTCAATGTCATACTGCTGGCTTTCCTGAGCTCCGTCGAGGTGGTGAATCATACGTCCAGTCATAGGAATCACTTTCTGTAAGACACGCTCACATATCTGAGGATCCACGTATTTCAAGGCGTTGATTCCTCTATCGGAGACAGCGAGATTGATGGATCTCAACTGCTTGTTCTGTGACTTTCTTGGATCATCACGCAGCTCAAAAAGAGTCACTTGGTAGCCCTCTTTGGCGAATCCAAGAGCAGCAAGACAGCCGACGAGACCGGCTCCAACAACTGCGACGGACTTCATTGTTGCGGAGAAAGCGTGTGTGTGTTTGGAGAAGTGGGGAAGTGATATCTTTCTTTGAGGTTTGTCATGTGATTTATTTTTTTTAAAAAAAAAAAACGAGAGAGACCAAGAAAACAAGAACAAGAACAAGAACAAGAACAAGAACAAGAACAAGAACAGCAAGAACAACAAACACAACTCCAGATTCCCCAATTACATCATCATGAGCACAGTACGAATCACAAACCTTCCCAAGGACACAAACGGGGAGCCGCTCGCTGAAACCATCACAGACCTCTTCGCCTCCTTTGGCAACATCCTCGCCACAACGCCAGGCAACGCCTACATCGACATCCAGTTCCAGGAGATCCAAGACGCACAGGCTGCGATTGATAATATGACCGGATTCAAGTTCTACGATCGATACCTCCACGTGTCCAAAGTGAGTGAGCAGAATGCGCTTGAGGGGCTCGAGAGCAGGAAGGCCATCTGGGACCAGGAACACGAGATCAATGTATGAATTGTGTGAAATACAAGCGAGTTTGAAGCACAAGGTCATTAAATTACTGCAAAAAAAAAACACAAGATGGTATGGTATCACAAAGTTTTGTTGTCGGCAGCCCGCTGTGGCGTGCAAGATCGTCCTTCTGCTCCTTGATTAATGAATGAATGAATGACTGTTGAGCATGAAGGGCTTGTAACAACCAGAAAGAGGGTATCGGACAACATGAGAAAAGAAAATTTGGGGGTCATTAATGTACAGTCAGCTCTCATATCACATCTTTTCTTCACAAGTCCACAGCACCCATCTTGACGAGGCTCTTGGCCCATTGTCTGGAGATGACGGATGCCTTCATGAATCTCTTGGATGCATACTTCTTGAAGAACTCCTCGTGGATAACTGGTCCAACAAGGTATTGCAAGTATAGCTCAATAACTGGGTCAAGATCTGAACCAAAGTATCCTCCAGAGTAATGGATCAAGTTTCCGTCCCACTCGTCCTTGCCCAACATCTTTCTGGAAAGGTACATGGAGGCGGCGGCACACTGTGAAGGCTTGATTCCAATGAATCTGTGATCCATGAGAGAGATCTCAAGGAAGTACTTGGCCACTGTTCTTGTGTTCACATCGTAGTCGTCTGCCTTGGAGATTCTTCTGAGGAAGTTCATTGGGTTTGGATAGCTGAGGTCAAAGTCAAGAACCTCGAGGATGTACTTCTCGGCACTGAGGATCTCCTCTACCGTGGACCCACTCTCATTGGAGAAGTTGTTGACACTTGGGGAGTAGATCTCCTCGTACTTGGAGGCAATGAACAGCGAAGCAGTGCCCAGCAACTGCAATCTGCTGATCTGGACAATCTCACGACTCAGGAATCTGTCCACAAGGTTGATACCCACAAACAGAGTCTCGGGAAGAAGTCTGAACTTGGTGTGGACCTCGTTCATCCAGTCGACGAGCTGGTCCCTCATGTTGGCGTTAATGTATGTCTGCTTGGCGAGGTAATCTCCTGACGGCAGTGTCTTGATCTCGAGACGATGGAAGTACTCGAAGATCTCCACAACGTACTCGCTCACCATCAGTGGATCATCCCAGTCCTCTTCATCCAGATCGTCCCACTCATACTCGAGTGTTTTGGATCTCTTGTGCTGGTGGTGTGCGGCAGTCTGGGAGTGTTGTGCCTCGACGGGGATGTTGTTAGATGAGGCTGGTCTCTTGATAGCCTTCGACTCTTGGATGACAGGCTTGGAGGAGGCCTGTGCCTGGCCGAGCTTGGTGTTTGTGACGTTGGAGAGGGCACTTCTTCTCACTGGGATCTGGGATCTCTTCGCCTCGGCCTTAGCCTTGAGGTTATTTTCGTCCTGGACGGTGTGTGTGTGTTGGCGGACCTCCATAGCTATCCAATTGAGTCGTTTGCTCGGTGTTTGAGAGGCTGTGTGGTGTGAGAGAGGTGTGGACGAGACAGGATCTTTTTATCTGGAGCTCTCTCCTGGAACAAGCACAAAAAAATTGGCCATGCGCTCCATTTCGTCCGAATGGGGAAATTTGTAAACAAACGTCCATGCGCGCGCCTGGCCGAATCGGGCTCAACCCACAACAATCCGATCAGAAGCGGAAACTTGAAAGCAATTTATGCAAGAGAAGCTTCATCCCGGCTGTCAGAAGATGAAGCATCTTTGTGCGGAGCCAGGGTCTTGGATCAGAGGCTGAGCCCCAAAGAGAGGCCGGAGCTCGGGAGCTGGGCTTGAACTTTGCACCCAACCAAAAAAACATCTTCAAGCCTCAACCTACATAAAACATCCTTTAAGTCATCAACTCTTTTGCAATCATTAGATAAAAGGGGTCAATTGAATCCCCAGTAGTGTACATAACCGAGAAACATGCTGTAAAATGAGGATGGAGGGTATCGTGGGTTTATGCGTACTTGTCGTGAAATCATTGGTCGTCCATCACATCTTCTCCTTCGGCATGGATCTGTTTGGCCCATTGTCTCGCAAGGATCGAAGACTTCATGTACTTTTTGGATGCGTACTTCTTGAAGAACTCTTCGTGTTGAACCGGTTGTATCAAGTAGTCCATCAAAAGCTCAACAACAGGAGTCATTTCTGTCTTGGTGTAGCCTCCGGAGTAGTGGATCAGTGTGCCATTCCAGGGTGCTCTTCCCAACATTCGTCTAGAAACGTACATGGCAGCAGCAGCACATAATGATGGTTTGATGCCAATGAATCTGTGGTCCATGATGGAAATCTCCAAGAGGTACTTTCCGACCGTTCTGGTCTCAATGTCGTAGTCATCGGCTTTGGAAATTCTTCTCAAAAAGTTCATTGGGTTCGGATAACTCAAGTCAAAGTTCAATACTTGCAAGATGTATCTTTCAGCAGCCAATATGTCTTCTTCTGAGTAGCCTCCATCCGTAACGTATGAGTAGTTCTTGACACTCGGAGAATAGACTTCCTCGTATTTGGCGGCAATGAAGAGAGAGCCGGTGGCCAACAGCTGGAGCTTTTCAACTTGAACAGCCTCCTTAGACATGAAGCGGTCCATGATGTTGATGGCGAGGAACAATGTTTCCGGCAAAAGTCTGAATCTGAGATGCACTTCCACAATCCAATCAACCAAAATGGATCTCATCTTTGGCTTCAAGTCCTTCTGCCACGTGAGGTACTCCGGATCTGGCAATGTCTTGAGTTCCAATTCTTCAAGGTATCCAAAGATGTCGTTGGTGTACTCACAGACCATCAGAGGATCATCCATGTCATCGGCGTCCAAATCTTCCCACTCGTACTCGGTTTTCGAACGCTTGACGTTTGTTGGTTGCTCAAGTTGTATGGCAGACTCTGTGGCAGATCTCTTGAGTCCCACTCGTTGCAGAGGCTCCTGTGGCTTGTTCTGTGGGGCATTTGTAGATATATCCTCCTTCTCAACCTCCCGTTTTGTTTTCGATCTCGTCTGGATCTTGGATGCTTTTTCTATGCTTGTTGATGCGACTGGTTGAATAGCTGCGGTGTTTGTAACGTTAGACAACGCGGGTCTGGACCCAAGCGTTTGACCTACTTGCCTCTTAGCTGGTGCTTGTTTGGTTTGCCTCTGTCCATGCATCACTGGGACCGCTGATGGTGCGGTGTTCTTGGTGGTCTTGAAGACGGCGTTCTCATCCTGAACAGGGGCCTGGCCCAATGTGGCGTTGTCGGCAGCCATCGTGGCGGGAGAGACAGTGGAGTAGGCAGTGATGGAGGTGAGGGGTCTGGCCTGTTCGGTGGACGGGAGTAGTCAGAGCAAATGCGAGGACGCGTCGTGGCTCTTGATGATGAGCAGCGTATGAGACGGGAGCGGAATGCTGTTCTGTGAAGCGGTCAATGTGGCCAACGAGGAGCGTGTGGGAAAAGGTGGTGAGCAGCAGCTGATGGTGCCTCTTCAGTAGCAGATGTCTCGGACGACAACTGGTTCTTTGGTCTCGAACTGCCCCCAAAGTTGACGAGGTGAAGAAGGAAACGCGTCCACAAAATTAGCCGGAACACGAGAAATGCTGACATAAGCAAAAACGCGAACCAGTCGAAAAGTAAACAAAGGGGTGAGAGCCATCCAGACACCACATTTCGCGAATATTTCCTGAAACAGGCACTGCCCCATATACATTTTGAGCGGAGACCAGGACTTTTTTGAAAGTTTCCACAACTATGCTCACATTTAACTGAATCAATCGTGTGAAATGACAGACGATCAATGGCTTAAGGCTCTAGGTCACTCACTGGATTCACCTGAGGTGAAAGACCTGCTGCTAATCAGTGAAATCGACGTCGCAGGGGCCAAAGTACGGGAGTTCGGCGGTAACACGACGCTCTACAACTTCCATGACAAGGGGCTTTCATTCTGCTTTGTTGAGGACAAATTGGACAGTATTGACTTCTTCTGGAAGGATAAAGTGTTTCACCCATGTACAATTGAGAATCTCCCCTTTGGGATCACAAGGAGCACAACGGCAAAGGAGCTTGTGGAGAAGCTTGGAGAGCCCGAAGAGAAAGGAGGCGGTATCACTGCCAAAATGGATATCTGGCTCCGATGGGATCATCTACAAGTCGAAGTTGACGAACGAAGTTGGGATAATGCCCCTAATGCAACATGTACATCTTTCACGATCTTTTGAATACATGACACCAACCACCACGAGACATGCCCTCGTCATTGCTGAACCTTTCCACCTTCAAAGTTGTCTCTCACACGCAAATAGTGCTCAAGCTCCTCAGCAGACACAGATGGTGTAAGTTCTCTTCTTGCCTTGTCAAAGTCTGCTTCTGTGACCAGGACATCAGTGTCCTCCTTTGTAGCAACGTTGTCAAACCACCATCTTGTGGAGACTGGGTCATCTGTTCTTGTACTGTTGTAGTCTGCCAATTTGCGGTCAACCTCGCCAGCAACTCTCGTCATGGCATTGAGCATAGAATCAGAGCACAGAGCATAGAAGTCAGCACCGGTGAAGTTGTATGGACAGGTCTCCGCGACTCTCTGCAGATCAACACTTGGATCCAGCTTGAACTTTCTCGTCAATGCCTCAAGGATTCTCTGCTGTTTGAGATGTGTGTCAGCAATACCCAAGTACACCATCTTGTCGAATCTTCCAGGTCTCAAGAGTGCTTCATCAAGCAAGTCTGGTCTGTTTGTGGCGCCAACAACAAAGACACCGTCTCCGGCATCGCCTCCACTCATACCATCAAGCTCAGCAAGCAATTGGGAAACAATGCGGTCCATGACACCACCAGAGTCACCTTGGTTACCTCTCTTTGGGGCAACAGAGTCCAGCTCATCAAAGAAGACAACACATGGTTTAGCATCCCTGGCACGTTGGAAGACCTTACGCACGTTGGCTTCAGACTCACCAATGTACATGTTCAGCAATTCTGGACCCTTGACAGAGAAGAAATTGAGAGAGAAGTTGGTGGCAATCGCCTTGGCAAGGAGTGTCTTACCTGTACCTGGGGGGCCGTAGAACAGGATACCACTTCTCTTCTTGACACCAGATGCAAAGAGTTCTGGGTGCTTCAACGGCATATCGATTGTGTCAAGAATCTCGCCCTTGACAGACTCCAAACCACCAATATCTTCCCAAAGAACGTTTGGAATACGTGGAGCACCAATAGAGTCAGAGAACTTGTTGCGTGCGTCGCCAATGGCCTTCTCAAAGTCGCCTGGAGTGAGTCTGACGGAGTTGCGGAGCAGAAGAAGCGACGAGTCCATGCCCAAGTCTTCGGCGGTATCTTCCAGTCTCTCAATTGCCAAAGTTTTGGCATTTTCGACAATTGTTGCAAGATCCCTTGGGGTCAAACCTGCACTCTGCAAGGCCAATGAAGATAATGAGACATCATCACGGAGCTCGAACTCTGTAGATTCCTTCTTGAGCAAATGGCCAAAGATCTTTCTTCTTTCAATCTCCGATGGCACTGGAACTTCAATCTCAAATCTGAACTTGGATCTCACTGTCTCAGCCAGCTTATCTGCGTCTGTAGTTGAAGCAACAATGACAACACCAGCCTGGGTGTACTCTTCCATCATCTGGACAATCTTGGCACTCAACATACTCGGTTTAGCTCCTTGTTCAGTTGGTTTAGGAACAAGTGCATCCAGATGCTTGAAATAGACCACAACTCCCTCACACTCATCTGCAAGTCTGTCCAATTTACCCCTGATGAGTCCCAGTGTCTTAGCGTCTGAAGTGGGGTTGAGAACATCAAAGGCTTCGACAACAACGAGGTTGAGGCCCAACTTTTGACAAACTTGAGACACGATAAATGACTTACCGATACTTCTGCTCATAGACGTCAATAGTACTGTAGTTCTCAACTTCTTGTTCAGGGATCCACTCTTCACTAGCTTCGTGAACTCATCAACGTATGGGAAAGCCTCGCCTTCAAAATCAAAGTTCGGTTCCAGCCCAAGGTATGTAACCCAATCATACTTCAACAGCCCTGGAACACGGCACTGGTGGACTCCAAACTGACTCATTGAAGTGTGGGCAGTATCAACAATGAACTGTCCGTTTGTATCTTCGGCGTCGTTGATCTTTGTGATGCGGAACCAAGCAACCGTGTCTGGATTTCCTCCCGGGATGGGTCCCTCGTGATTCTGTGAGAGGGTCTTGGCAAGCATTGAGTCGAATGGAACGGCAATCAAGTCATTGAGTGATACGATACGTGTAGCAGATTCAAAGAAGACTTTCAAGTTGGAGAGGAAGCAAGGTTGATACACCTTCGAGAGCATTGTTGGAGAGGCAACACGCGCCAGTGTGAGCTGCTGTGCGATTGGGATACTTGATAACGTTTTGTTGGTTCGTCTGAGAGTAACGGATGATGGTGATCCATTGTTCAATAGGAAAATCGGTGAGAAGTAGACTGTGCCTTTGTGGAACTTGTTTGGTTCAGCAAACGAATAGAGCTTCATGAGCTTTGTCCCGGAGTCAATCAACACCTCAACGTAGTCTCCTGAAAAAACACCAATGCTTGTCAGATCCTCTGTCTTGGCGTATATCGTGTGCTCATTGTCGTCTCCTTGTTGAATTTGTGGAACAGAAACGATCTTCGAAGAGATGGCTGAGGCGACAAAAGTCTTGCTGTCTGTTTGGGTTGGAAGAACAGATGAGAGTGAGAGATACTTTGAGATATCAAGACTGAGGTCATCGTCATCCTCCAAGTCAAGTGAGGACGTCCCTGTGTCTTTGACAAGTGTGACAATAGTCTCCTCCGTGATCTGGCCCTGCTCGATAGGCTCCGTGAGAAGCACGTGCCCGTGTCCTCCAATCTTATCACCTTCCCTCACGACATCAAGCCCCATTGTATCCTTCAGCACAGCAAGTAGCTCTGATCCGGAGTGCTGCTTCAGAAGAGTGTAAGTCTCCTCAGGAAAGGCAATGATCATCTTGGTGATGCCAACGAGCTGGGGGACAGGGCATAGTACAGCAGAGTCTGCCGTGCAATCGACGCCAAAGCGCGTGTAGTCCTCAATTAGCACTGTTTGTGTGCCTTCAATGGGTTCCTTTGCCACCGGGTATATCAAGAACCTTGTTGAGAGTGGGCCCAAAGGCTTGACAGCAACGAACGATGCCGAAGAGTGAAGGTCTCTGCTCAATTTTACCCGCTTGAGAGGCGAAAAATCGTCTGCAAAAGAGCAGTGCACCATTGTGGATGCCCCCAGTTTCTTCTTCTCCGATATCAGTGCTCCAGGCATTGTTATCGTCATACTGAGAGATGAATTGAGAGTCGAAGTTGAGCCGAGTTCAGAGCTTTTTCGCTTCGGCGAATCGGCGCTTTTTGTGGGGCACCGAATGCTTACATAATATGCCCGTAGAAAATGGCAGAATATGGGGCACTTTCTTGCCAAGAAGCGCTCTAGACACACTTTAAATAATGTAAATCCCTTATTATATCAATTACAGGAGGCTTTAGAGGTCAATTGACTACACTAAATGAGCCAAAATTATCCTGATCTCTACTAAAGAGTTGCCAACATGTCCGAGATAAGGCGCGACGGGTGATTACAGCGAGAAATACCGCAAGAGTAGCTCTTTCTCCTTCTTCCTCAAACCACAAACATCAGCTAAAACGTCCATCAATTATCAAGTATCTTCAATTGACCACAAAAGATGCCAATCAACACCGCCACCATCAAGCTCAACTCCGGCTATGAGATCCCACAGCTTGGTCTCGGTACATGGGCCGCCACCGACGACGTCTGCTACAACGCCGTGCTCACTGCTCTGAAGAATGGATACAGACACATTGACACCGCTGCCCTGTACAAGAACGAGGTCCCAGTTGGTAAAGCTATTAGGGACAGTGGTATCCCAAGAGAGGAGATCTTTGTGACCTCCAAGTTGCACGGCACCCAGCACAGAGAGCCGGAGGTTGCCCTTGACGAGACCCTCAAGAGACTCGGATTGGAATACATTGATCTCTACCTCATCCACTGGCCAGTCCCATTGAAGCCAATTACCGATGGTACTGATAAGGTGGTTATTCCATTCAAGGAGGACGGCTCTAGAGACTTAGATCTTGACTTTGACTTTGTCAAGACCTGGGAGCTCATGCAGGAGTTGCCAAAGACAGGAAAGACCAAGTCCGTTGGTGTTTCCAACTTCTCTATCAACAACTTGAAGAAGCTTGAGGCCTCTCCATCCGTTCACACTGTCCCAGCGGCCAACCAGTGCGAGTGTCACCCACTTCTTCCACAGAAGGAGCTCATCGAGTACTGCAACTCCAAGGGCATCGTCTTCGAGGCATACTCTCCATTGGGATCCACTAAGAGTCCTCTTTTCACTAACGCCACAATCCTTGCAATTGCAGAGTCCTATGGTGTCTCCATTGGTGAGATCTTGATCAACTGGCACGCCAAGAGAGGATACGTCGTTTTGCCAAAGTCTGCAACACCAGAGAGAATCATCAAGAACGCCCAGGTTCTGGACCTGAAGGACGAGGACTTCGAGAAGATCTCCAAGTTGGTTGAGGTTGAAGGTGAGCAGAGACTTATCGTGCCAAACTGGAGCCCATTCCCTACCTTTGAGTGATCAATTAATGTGTTCTGTGCTCCTTCTGGAAAGGCACATCACGGGACTAGATCTTGGGGGATTTATAGAGCTTCTCGCAGGTGATATAAATAAGACGCCAATATATTTACAGGATTCGTTAGTATGCGTTAAATTATGAAGGCTTCGGCGGTGCCGCCTTATACAATCAGTGTGTCTTCTCGTCAACAAGCTTGTTGAATCTCTTGACGGCAGGATATCCCTCCATCAATCCTGAGACATACCACTCCAGCTTGTTATCCGTTGGCACTCTGTAGTAATCCAATTTTGGCTTGAAGAAGAAGATGCATTCCAAAGCATGGAGGAAGATGGTAAGGTATGTGATGTTGAGTGCGTTGTTGAGTAGCCATTCCACCTGCCACTTGTCAAGATACTGGAGCACGAAGGAGTTATTCAACAGCTCGGGCTGGAGGAATGTAAAGAATGGGAGATATATGGTGAAGATCAACATCCAATTAGCCTTACTCGGCGATGTGAAGTCTGCAATTTGGTACGGAGAGTAACCCCTTTTCTCGGCGGCAAACTTGGCCATTTCGACAAGCTTTGTGCGAGCTTCCTTCAGGTCTTCGAGAGGTGGTTCAAATGGGACAACTTTCTCCACTGGGAACTCGAGGTCCTCGTGCTCAAAGGTGATCACCATGTGTGTGAGCTCGATGTGGGTCATCTTGATGTTCTGGATCTTCGAGTCAAGCTTGACGCCGCCGTACACCACGAGGTAGTCCTCGATGGCGACGCGGTGGTCCTTGTTCATGTGCGAGAGGATTCGGACTTCGGCCATTGCAAATGAATCGCTTAATGATCAGTTTTAGCTGCTGAGATGGCCAACGTTGCCTTGTTGAGTTGTTGAGTCGTTGCTGCGGACGTATCGCACACTTTTTCGCGATCATGAGATGAAGCGGGGAGCAGAAGAGATGAAGTTGTTAACCAATACAAGCGCACCTTTACAAAGAGATTTAGCAGTATTTCTGATGTACATTTGTATTCGTCTCTTAACGCAAGTAGTCTCTCAAGTATCCCGAGAGCTTGTTGGCACCCTGTTCAAGGGCGTCCTTCAACACAGCCAAGTCATCGTTGGTGGTAGCAGCATAAGCATTGAGTCCTCCAGAGGCTCTGCGACCGCCAGGCACTCCAGGTGCACCAGCCTCCTCGTCTTCTCCGAAGTATGACGCAGAGGAGATGGCCTGACTGTTTCCGAAAGACTGCAACTTTGTGTGCGCCTCCTGCTGGGCGACAGAGTCGTAGGAGTTTCTGCCAAACACCATATCCGATGAGATGGCCTTCTGTTTGCCAAACTTGGACTCCACCTCACCAGTGTACTTTGGCTGAGCTGCAGCCTTAGTTCTCTTCTCCTGTTCAGCTGCGTCGTTGGCGGTCATACCAAAGCCCAACTTGGCGAATGTAGGTGTGATGCTCTCAACAGCAGCAGGCTTGGTTGGGCCGGTCGAACCGAATGTGTCTGATCTGCTCGATGGCTCTTGTGTGACTGTGGATGATGAGATAGAAGAAGTCTTTGGTTTCACGCTGAACAAGTCAGCAGCCTGGTCTTCAGCCTTGTTTGGGTTGTACCCTAGCTTTGCGGTCTCCTCGGCCTCACGCTTGGCCTCTCTCTCGGCGGCATCAAAGTCAATGTCCACGGCAGCAACCTTCTTGTTAGCTCCCAGTTTAGTCTTTCTGGCTCCAGAGAGAATGGATGTCTTTTTCGTGCTGGTTGAGGATGTGGTCTTTCTAAGGATAGTGGTCTTCTTCTGTGGGGCGGCGGCTGGGACAGACTGGGATCCCAGAGACAGACTGGAGCCGTTCAACGGTGTCAGTGGTCTCGATGTGGATGGAGATGCAGTTCCTGAGCCTGATGTGGTCTTCTTGTTCCAGTTGGCGAAGAAATCATCGGTAGAGCCCTCGCCTGTGAGGGAGGAGGTGGAGGAGTTGTTGTCGATGTTCTCAAGCGTGACGGACTCTGGGAAGAGAACCTCGTCCTTGGCCACCTTCTGGTCCAAGTGCTCCTTCCAGTTAGATGCTACCTTGGATGTGTACTTGGCCTTAGCATCGCCAGACTTGCCCAGGTAGCGGGAGCCACCGTTCTTGAGGAAGTACTCGCGGGCCTTCTGGTTACCACCGAGCTTGAAACGGCGCAGTTGTTTCTGGGACCACTTGTCCAAGTTGGAGGACTTGACGAATGTGATGTGGACACCCATGTTTCTGTGGACAGCAGAGCACTCGAGACAGAGCATGACACCGAACGGAATGGAGGTCCACGTTGGGTTCTTGGCCTCACAATCGAAACACACCTTGTTGGCGGCATCCTTCTGGAGGTGCTGGAAAACAGCGTCACGCTCGCTGGTGGTGGACATGGTGTCAGACATCGTGAAGAGCGAGTTTGAAGTCCTTTTTGCTAGCAAGCCGCCTGTGTTGTGAGCGTGTTTGATCCTGGAAGATGCCTGGAAGCTGATCTGTTTTCAAAAACACGTCGGCCTATTGGTGTCGGGGTGTTTTGAGCCCTTTTCCACGCGGCTTGGGCACTGAGGGCGTGATGAGGGTACCCAATTGGGATTCCAAGTGCACAAAACTCATCTATATGGGAATAATATATTATATAACCATGATAATCATCTCCATTGTCGATTTCACCACCATAAAGACCCTCATAGAACCTCCATAGTGCCTTCGTGGCAGCCAGCCTGTCAAAGCATTCGCGAATCTTCGCGAATTTTTCGCGACTAGTACCTAGAGAGCAGCTGGGAGAGTTGATTGATTGGTGAACGAGCGCCTCACCCCAGAGCCACCAGCAACAGCAGGAAGACAAGCAACGATGGGTCTATCGAATTACGAGCAGAAGCCGTTTGACCCACTCACGGTAAAGGCCAACGACAAGAAGAGTATGTTCTCTCTCCCGCTTTGCGGCCCGCTTTTCCCGTTCATCTACTAACGAAATCGCCTCAGGAGTCGCCTACTTCTACGATGCTGACGTGGGCAATTACGCTTATGGTGCAGGCCATCCCATGAAGCCACATCGTATCAGAATGGCCCACTCCTTGATCATGAACTACGGCCTCTACAAGAAGATGGAAATCTACAGAGCCAAGCCGGCCACCAAGCACGAGATGTGCCAGTTCCACACAGACGAATACATCGACTTCCTCTCGCGTGTCACACCGGACAACCTCGACATGTTCCAAAAGGAGAGTGTCAAGTTCAACGTCGGAGATGATTGTCCCGTGTTTGACGGACTCTACGAGTTCTGTGGTATCTCCGGTGGTGGATCCATGGAGGGTGCTGCGCGCTTGAACAGAGGAAAGTGTGACATTGCCATCAACTATGCTGGTGGATTGCATCACGCCAAGAAAAGTGAAGCCTCTGGTTTCTGTTACTTGAACGATATCGTTCTCGGAATCATCGAGTTGTTGAGATACCACCCACGTGTGCTCTACATTGACATTGACGTGCACCACGGAGACGGTGTTGAGGAGGCGTTCTACACAACAGACAGAGTCATGACGTGCTCCTTCCACAAGTATGGTGAATTCTTCCCGGGTACGGGTGAGCTGCGTGACATTGGTGTTGGTAAGGGAAAGAACTACTCCGTCAACGTGCCACTCAGAGACGGTATCGATGACGCCACATACAAGTCCATCTTTGAGCCATTGATTGGTAAGATCATGGAGTGGTATCAGCCATCTGCCATTGTTCTCCAGTGTGGTGGTGACTCTCTTTCCGGAGACAGACTTGGCTGCTTCAACTTGTCGATGAAGGGCCACGCCAACTGTATCAACTTCTGCAAGAACCTCGGTGTGCCATTGATGGTGCTTGGAGGTGGTGGTTACACCATGCGTAACGTGGCACGTACGTGGGCTTTCGAGACTGGTCTCTTGAACAACGAGCTCTTGGAGACTGACCTGCCATACAACGACTACTACGAGTACTATGGCCCAGACTACAAACTTGACGTGAGGCCATCAAACATGTACAACGCCAACTCCCCAGAGTACTTGGACAAGATCCTCACACAAATCTTCAGCAACCTGGAACACACCAAGTTTGCACCAAGTGTCCAGATCCAGGATGTGCCGAGGGATACTGAGTTGTATGATGATGAAGAGGAGGACTCGAATGAAGCCATGGACACGAAAGGTGGTTCCCAGTTTGCTAGAGACCAGGCTACAGAGTCCAAGAACGAGTTCTACTGAAAACGAAAAAGAATCGCACCATAGAAGTGGTTTTGTTATGTATTTTTACCGTGATGAATGTTCAATGTACACTAAAAGTTTGACCCCTCAGCGCATGTAGATGTGGCGGTGTCTCTCTTTTGTCATAACAAAGGTGTACTTTACACTTTTAAAACGACACGGCTCTAAGGGTTACACCATCTCTTCATGGATATCTTAAGTCACTCCCAATACATCACCCATTCATCATGAGCTTCCAGCAGCTAATTTATTAGCTGTTTCTCAGTACCGAGGCGGCAACCTTCAGGTCTGAGCTAAGCGGGCGGGCTGCTCATGCAAGGCGCCGTCGAATTTCATCCAACTAAGGACTTTTAATGGAACATTCGGCGTCAGTATACAATAATATGGCCCTTATTTAGGGCATTTTTTTTTTTCATAACAAAGTTCTTGCATTTTAATATAGTGTATGGCATGCAAGGAGTTTGAGGCAATTTTATATCGATTCAAATTGAGAATTAAATATTAATTCTTTCAGAAAATGGAGTGGTGTAATTTATATTGAGCAGTTCATGACTCAAAGTGTCCATGCCTTGCAAAAAAACAGGCCGTGTTTGGATCAAAAACCCCACTATGGTAATTGCTATACTTTAAAATACTGAAATTCTGTTCACTTTCCTCATACCTTTCCCACACTGCTGAGAAACATGAATTTATTTATGAGCTTGGTGTCCCGGTGAGGTATCGGGTTGATGTATCCGCGATCCCCAACGCGTCGTTATGAGCGCTAGTGTGCTTTGACTCCAAAGACCTTATTTACGCGTTTCCAGTCACTAAACTTGGGCACTGGACAGAATTCATGGAGTTACACGCTTCAGGCTTTGCGACCTGTGGTAATATGATCAGTCTATAGCCGGAACATCAATCGTAGCCGATAAGCAGCTGTCGACCCCTGTACACGACAGTGCGAGAGCATAGTTAACAATGTTCACGTCCACGATACAAGGAAATATTCACATATACACACATTTAGTACATTAAAGTTTCATACAAAGAAGCCACAAACGCGTCTTTGATGACCTGCATCATCATTGCATCAACATAATACCACACAGGGTGAGATGGACAAGCTTCTCCCAAGCTTTGGGCGGCTGTTTTGTTCTGTTGACAGTATAGCCATTCCATTGACTCGGATCTCCTGCAATTGTGGTATAATCCTCTCCTGCCATTGTGGTATGATCCTTACCGAGATCTTGCTCCTGGAGTTGTCTGTGACGCTGTTGTGATAGGCCTTTCAATCTGTGAGCCTGAGATCGGGGTCCTAAGGGAGAATATCACAAGGACAAAGATAGAGTTGACTCTCATATCCATGGGTTTCGTGCAAGAGAAACTGTATCATCAAAGCTTCTTGAATGCTTGTCTCACTTGCTTGAAGAAAGTAGTTGTGTTCCTGTTCTCGTTCAACTCAGCCAGAAGCACAGACAATTCTTCCGCAGGTATCTCAGGTTGTGTCGACTTCACTTTGTACATGTGATCACTGACATCAAGGACGATCTTGAACTCCTTGCTTGGCTCCTTGACGTCAATATTGGTGAACACCATTCCCAACACGCCATCCTGGATTCCGGTGAATTTGAGCCCAAGAAGTTGCTCATAGAGGACCATCTCAGGGAGATCCAACTCTCCTTGTCTGTCTTGGGTATCTCTGAGCTTGAAGTATTCTTGACTTGTCTCCTGGACCTTGGCCCGGAGCTCTGCCACCTTCTTCTCCAGCGCACTGCGCTCCTCTTTGAGTTCTTGTTCCTTCATCCTGAGCTCAGCAAGATGGGAGTCAACGTGGTTTGCCTCAGCGGTGTCGCGTGAAATAGACTCTTCAAGGTCATTCTCACGCTGTTCAATCTCCTCGAGCTTGCTTGTGAGATCTCGGCGCTCGTTCTGGAGCTGGTGAAGCTTTGCCAGATAGATCTCTTTGGCTTCTGAGGCGGTGGTCTCCTGGCGGGCGAGATAGTCGTCGAGCTTTGCTGACACCTCCATAAATCTTCTCAAAACATCTTTCGTCGATGGAGCAGTACTGGACATCGTTTGACTGTGGCGGCTGAACTTATCCTATGGGTTGTTTACACTTCTGTTTTGTTGTTTTGGTTACGCGTCGTTGCAAAGTGGTCGTTGTCGCGAATCGAGTACCCCGGATTCAGTAATTTTCGCGATAAATGGCACGTGAAAGATGACAGCCGCTGTGTTGATTGTTTGCCGCTGACCCCTATCTTCTTCTCTGAATTGAAGACCTGAAAACTCCAACCGCCCTGTACCCCCAAGGAAATAGTGATTGGACCATCCTCAAAGATTACCGCCACACTTAATAGCTCAGATCGCTATTCCAATGAGCACAAGGACCACTGATTCTGCGCCAGTGATCAAGTTCCTCACTTTCAACACCTGGGGCTTGAAGTATGTTTCGAAGTCACGGAAGGAGCGCTTGAACGCAATTGCCGACAGGCTTGTTGCAGATCATGAGAAGTATGACATTGTTGCTCTCCAGGAAGTCTGGGTGAGCGAGGACTGGGAGTACATCGAGAAGGTGTGCATGCAGCGGTATCCATTCCGCAGAATCTTCTACTCAGGCATCCTCACTGGTCCTGGTTTGGCCATCTTGTCCAAGGTCCCCATCGAGTCAACATTCTTGTACCGCTTCCCGATCAATGGCCGCCCGTCAGCGTTTTGGAGAGGAGACTGGTACGTGGGCAAGTCCGTCGCCGTGACGCTCCTTCGCCCACTCACTGAGAACACATCACCACTCGCTATTCTCAACTCACACATGCATGCACCATATGCCCTCACAGGAGATGCTGCCTACGATTGTCACAGAGCCTGTCAGGCCTGGGACTTCTCCCGCCTTTCGAAGATGCTTTCGAGAGCCGGTTATGCCGTGGTGATTGTTGGCGACTTGAACTCCAGACCAGGATCACTCCCACACAAGTTCTTGACACTCGAGACTGGCCTCATGGACAGTTGGGAGCAGTTGAATGGAATCCAAGATCTTGAATACATCAAAAAGCTCTCACCAGAGCAACAGATCGAGATTGGAGGCACTACGTGCGACTCGATCTTGAACACATGGAGAGCAGACCGTCACCCCACGGAGGCATGTCGTTTGGATTATGCTTTGATTGATGGAGAGAAGTTGAGAACCATCTCTGCTGGTGTTGACTTTACAGAAACTATCACAAATGTGGGTTCATACTCCGATCACTTTGCATATTCGTGCACTTTGCAGCTCCAGCCCAACACTCAGAAGATGACGGGCGTGAAACCACTCGAGCGCTTCGACTCTCCAAGCCTTGCGAGAGTGGATTATCATGATGAGATGCTTGATTTGTTGGAGACATATAAGGAGACATCCCGTTGGCAGAAGGCATGGCGCTCGTGGCACTTTATTCTCTCTCTGGTCTATGTCATTGCTGCTGCTGTTGTCACTACTTTCACCTCCGAAAGGGCAGGTTGGTCATCTGTGTTCTGGGTCTTGAGTGCTACAATCATGGGAGTGTTTGGACTCATTGATGGACTCATTGCATTGTTATTCGGAAGATCTGAGATGCGCGCATTGGAGGAGGTGAGGCAGGAGGTCTGGGATTCCAAGAGAACCATCACGTCCATGAACTAGCTTACTGGCTACTTTTTAACGAATATACTAATTCAATTTGTGACGAATATGATGAGAGCGTACCAGATAGTACTATGGGCTCAAGGTAAATCAAGATCTGTGTGTATAAGGTAAAAACAAATAATCTGTGCAACTCTTCATCGCTTAGAGCATCGCCTCTGATCACTTCCTGACCACCTTCTGAGTGATGACTTTGAAGTTTTTCTTAGCAAAGTACTTTCCCAGAACCATCTCATGAGTGAGTGATCCTCTAGGCGCAATGTAGAACTCGACTGCTGACTTGATGCTCTTGCCATTTTTAAACTGCACCTCGATTGGCAAGCTTATCTTCATAGAGCATCCAACCCTCTTACCACAGTCAGAGTCGAAATAGGTGACCTGTACAGAGCGAGAGTATTTATCTAAGCCAGAATCAGTGGCAAAGCTACTAGCGATGAGGTTACAGTGGAATCTAGGGTCAACGAGGACGTGTGAGTGAGGAGAAGCCAGCTTCCCTCTCACTCTGATCAACGAAGCCTCCACCAGACGGACAGGGGTACAGCGGACGAGAGCACCCCCCTTCGGGCCCACAGACGGTTTGGTAATCTTGATCAAGTTGTTCTTGATCAAGATGTTCTTTGGCTGGGAGCCGGTGGATGGTGGTGGGGTCTTGCCTTTGAGCTTGACAGTCTTGTCAAATTTCTCACGAATGAGCTCCTTCATACCCAAAGCAAGAATCTTGTAGATAAACTCAGCGTCCTCTGTCTCCATTGGCATTTGAGAGAGAACATCCAGCTCATCTCTCTTCAACTTCATCATTGCGGAGAGCGAGGTCAGCCACTTGTCCTGCATGTTGTCGTGGATTCCGGAACGAACAGCGCGGTTGAAAGCGGAGGCCATACGCTTTGGAAGGTGAGATGATTGCTGGCATTGGTGGGTGGTATTGGTGTAGTGCGTGGTTTGCGGACCGGTCTTTGGAGGATAGTTTGGTGTGGAGTGCGGAGTGTGGAGTCTGGGATGAGGAGCGTGGAACGTGGGGTATGGGTATTTCGTGGTCGAGAATGCTCCAATGGGCGTTGGTTTACAACTGATTACCATGTCATATCAACTGAAGGGCAAAATGTGGACCCACACGCCTTTTATAGTTTTCCAGGTGAGTGGCCACAGGTGATTTTGTTTCAAGGTGAAACCGAGACTTGTGCAGCCTGGTGTAACGTGATGCACGGGTCCTCGAGAACTGTTCAGCAGAAGGGCCGGTAACAGGGCTAAGAATCTTGCAGTTGTTTCAGGAAACCAAGACTGTACAATACAAGCCGAGTTTCATATAGATCGAATGGACTTGTCCTTGTTTCTTTGGGGTGGCTCGACGTCGTGAAGTCGAGACGTCGCGACAGTTGGGCTAGAAGAAGCGGTGAGCAGGCCAGACCGAGCACAAAGCACACAGCACAAACCATTAACACTAAAAGATAGGGCACATTTACCGGAGAAGACAACCATGAGGAGCCATGAGTCCACCTGCTCCAAGAGAAAACTTGAAGAAAGAGACAGAGTCAAATTTTGGAGGCGGCCTGCCGCGAAAAACAGTTGCAGAAGGGGCCTCATTTCCTCATTTACACATCAAGCTGGATCACCATGACTAAGGACTGACTGCAGTAAGAATCTTAAGGTCATGCTACCATGGTGACATCACCATTACTGCATGTAATAAAGTTTAAAGAGTCTGGTTCTCCTCTATTCATGTATCATGTGTTCTAGTCTCAAAAGACCATGCTTCTGGTTACGGAACAAAATGGCCACCAAGGCGCATTCTATGCTTCGAAGCCAATACGCGGCCTCAAAGCATCTAAGAAGCTTAAATAAGTGAGTTGTTTAAAACCACCAATAGCTTGTTTCATAGAATCAGAAAAGGTTTTGGCGCTAAATATCACTTAACACGAGATAAAGCGGCTTAAGTTAAGAAATTTAGTGAAGCTATAGTTTTGCACGGAGGCAAAAAGTGTGGAAATTCCCAAACAACAATCGGATCCCTTGGCCCAGTTGGTTAAGGCGTGGTGCTAATAACGCCAAGATCAGCAGTTCGATCCTGCTAGGGATCACTTTCTTTTTTTATTTTTTTTCAATATCTTCAATATACAAATGTGTTCTCCTAAATTTGGCGATCTAATTTATACCGGTTTGAGCTCAAATAGACTACTATTGCATGAGTTATGAAGCGATGAAAGCGTGCTGAGTTTTGATGAAGTTCGCGCCAGCAGCTGCAGAGGCAATCTCTCTACGAACTTCGATCCTGAGCTCAAAGAGAGGCATCCTAGGTTGCTAGATCTATTATGTGTGGTAAGCTATAGTACTCTGTACTATGTCTATGTAAATCAGAAATGCTTGCATAATGGCATAACAGTTCAAATATTGCGTTTAAGAGATCGCGGAGCAAGGCACGACCCTACCGCGGGCTGCGATACGGGAGCCTTCCTAGTTATAGTACAGAACTTGAGAAGGTGTAGCAGTCTAGCTATAAATATAACAATCCTCTATTTAAATCATTCATTAAGAACTGAAACTCATAAAAGACATTAAACACATGCAAAACAACCCAAAAATCAATGCAGAATTAAACTTGATCAACTGGACAAGCTCTTGGAAGAAGAGGCAACCTTCAACTCATCGTTGTTGGTTACTTCTGGGCCAATCTCAGACATATAGGCGGCGTAATCCTCAAGCTTGACTCTCTTGATCTCCTTTCTCCAGAATCCATCATCACCCACAATCTCTTCAACACAGAGCTTGTATCCAAACAACTTAGGCAGGAGCTTGGCCCAGAACAACCAGTACACGGCACCAATACCAAAGATACCCCATGTGGTAACACAGTGGACGTAGTATGGCAAGTCGTTGTAGACACTCTGGCCGGCAGATGGAGGGATATAAGGGGCAACGACCAAGTAGAGAGAGGCCAAGGCGAAGAAGATGATCACTGGGATGGAGGCACGGATAGGTGGAGTCCAGACAAGCTTACCACGCTTGTGCTGAACATTGAGGTAGAGCAAACCGATAGCGACGAAGAAGTTGACGACATTAAGTGGGTATGAAATCAAGTTCATGATGAAGTTGTAGGCGTCACCTGGTGGTGGAGCGAGGATGGTGATGACACAGACAACCCAGTGCTGGAAGAGACCAACGAATGGAGAGTTGAATGGACGGGAAGTAGCAAAGAACTTTGGGAATGGAAGGATTCCCTCTCGGCCAAGAGACTGGATGATACGGCCCTGGGAGAAGATCACCGACATCACGTTACCAAGAGCACTGAGGGCAACAAAGACAGAAGAAGCCTTCTTGGCCTTCTCACCAAATGCAATCTGGAAGAAATCAGCAGCGAGAATGGTAGATGAGGTCTCAAGAGTCTCCTTTGGAACAATTGCAAAGTAGGCAACGTTCACAAAGAAGTAGATGACGGCCAAAGAGACAAGGGCAACTGGGGCGGCAAACTTCAAGGTCTTGACTGGGTTCTTGGTCTCACCGAGAGCATAGTTGGCATTGGAGTAACCGACAAAGGACCAAATGATGTTGTAAAGAGCATTGACAATACCGTAACCTGTTGCACCGGATGCTCCTTCAAAGGAGTTGTGGAAGTTGTCAGTCTTCTTCCAGCCACCAAGAGCAACCCAACCAGTGACACAGATGAACAAAACAACACCAATCTTGAACAAACCGAGAATGTTCTGCAAGTATGCACCAGTCTTGATGTGGGTACCGTTGACGAGGAAGGCGAAAGTGATGGCTGCAATACCAATACCTCTCTCACCCCAACGTGTAACCTCAACTCCGGCAGCAGTTAGGATGTACTGGCCACAAACAATCGAGTTACCAGCGGCCCATCCGAGGAAGAAGACGTAGGAAGCGTACATGGCAGTGATGAAGAAACGTGGCTTTCCATAGACGTACTCCAAGTAGTTCTTCTCACCACCGTTTCTTGGAATGGCAGAGCCAAACTCCATGTAGACGTACATACCACTGAGTGCGATGATGGCACCAACGACCCACATGACGAGGGAAAGACCGATGGAGCCGTTGAGCAAGAGAACGATTGTGGATGGAGTGGCAAAGATACCTGTACCGATGATTCTGTTGAGGATCAGGCCAGTGGCAGAGATGTAGCCAATGTCCTTGTAGCCTTTGTCAAGGGGCTTGACGACGCCCTCGATGGAGGACTGGTCTCCCAAAGTCTCAACTTGGGACTCTTCTTTGGACATTTTGCGAGTGTATGGGAAGTGGATGAGCTCTCTTCTAGTGGTCGTATGTGGCTGGGTGAACAAAAAGGCAGACCGTCTGGCCTATATACCTTTGATCATGGTGAGCCATGGCCGCCACAGTTTGCAAGAGTTTGCAACTTTGCGAGACTTGGTGCCGTATGAGGGAATCCCCGTTGACACATTTTTTTTCGGCCGATCAGGGCTGCAGGGTCGTCGGTTGTGTGAATCGTGACAGGACGAGATGAGCTGTGAGAAAGAAGCCAGGGTATTAATAGCGAAGAGGCCAATTGGGGGAAAATCCGGGGAGATGCTTGCATGTCCTTTCTGGGGTAGAGAAGCTGTTATATATCCACAGTCCACTTGCTCGCACGGACACTGGGCACTTTCCTCTTTCGCAGGCAGTGCCGTGACGCCGCAGCTTTCGAGTTTTGGTGCCATCTGCCAATTTTTTTTTTTTTTCAACGGCCGCTTGTGAAATCCCGACGCAAATTCCGATCATCTCCGCCACTTTCGCGAATTCGCGATTCGCGGGGATCATGAGCCAAAAGCCCAAGATCAGTCGTTCCACTAGTTTTACCCAGCTCTCAGCCAATTAGGATCCATTAGAAGACTCATACACAATGGCCGAACAGCGCATCATCTCACACATGAACAATGACCACAGTCTCTCCGTCTCGGACTACGTCGCCGTCTACGGAGGAGTGGACCCAGCCAAGCTCTCCAACATCCAGATGACACACATCGAGCTCTCGCACATGACCATCACATACGAGCAGGATGGCGAGACCAAGCCATTGGAAATCAAGTTTGAGCCACCAATGACGGATCTCAAGGAGGCACGCGTCAGACTCGTGGAGATGGCCAAGGAGTGCGCCGCTAAGAGAGGCTACGCTGTCCACCAGTTCACGGAATGGAGAGCTCCACCTTTGGTCAATGTCGCAATTGTTGGTGCTTTGTACCTCCCAATCACTGCATGGTGCTTCCCGGGAATCCTCAAGAACAAATATGTCCTGTCAGCTGTCTCCGAGAGCGTCGTCGACAAGGTGATCAAGCACTCTGTCAAGTTCACATCCGCTCTCCTCGGCCTGCACCTCAGTGAGGCTGTTTTCTTGATGTCCAAGAGATTGATCAAGTACAGAGTCCCACTCAAGTACCAGGTTCAATGGTATGTCAATCATATCATTGAGGGATTCCCTGTTCTTCAGAGATTCGACGCTATGGTTGCCGAGAAGGAGCACTAGATGTCTGGAGGTGTTTACACCCAGATCTATACACAATCATCACACTATGAACTCATGTCTACCGCTACATTTAATTGTACTAAAACCCAGTAACAATCCTTATTTGACTGTCTCTAAATACTAATGAAGCGCCACTCCATGACACTTCTCATAACCAAATCCCATAAAAACCAAAAAAAAAAATAAACCAACTCAATCGTCAATCTCTAAACACCCAAATTCTGCTTCAATCCATAAGGACTGTTTCCCATGCCAAAGTTTGACTTCAGCTTATGAGCATCCTCAAGGTCATCGAAAGCCTCCATCTCCTCTTTGAGATACTCAACAACCTGCTTCAACTTTCCACCACACGCCTCATTCTGCTTCTTCACCTTCTGACCCCAGTTCTCATTCATAATGATTGGACCCTTTTCCTTTGTGAACTCCTTCAGAGCCGCACACCATGTGTGTCCCAGCTGCTCGTAGGCCAGGAGCTTGAAGTAGTTGTGCTGTGTGGATTCGAAGTCCGGGAGATGATGGAGCAGAGAAGTTGCTTGGTCGAGGAAGTCCAGGGAGCAATGAGGCTTTGTCTCGACAGGAGGAAGAAAGTGGAGTGTATAGTCTGACAAAGCATTCAAAAAGTCCTCAATGTGTGGCTTGACTCTCAAGTATGCATATTCGGAAGTGGATGAGACGTTGTATGGGAGAGAGGACTGAATTGCTTCGATCTTAGCAGAGAGGATCTTGATTGCGTTCAGCACAGTTGGACGAGGTGCTGCTTTGTGTACTTCTGGCCCAATCTCAGGATGAAGCTCAATGAGGTTGTTCAACAACTGCTGGAGCTTTGAGCGATCGAGAACTTCGATGATTCTGGCCGTTGGCAATGGCTGGCCTGAGATGCGGCGAATACTGCGACTCTTCTTGACAACGGCTCTGCGACGGGGAGTCATGGCTCTGTATGACTTGTCGACTCCATCCTCGCTATGTGAGAGTCTTCTTTTTGGCTTCTGCGCCGTTGATGTTTGGGAATGTGAGAGCCCGCCCGCCACCGATGAGGAAGCGGCTTGTGCTGTGGTTTGCGCCTGCGCGGGCTGCTCCGTTGCAATTTTTGGTTGGAAGCCCCATGTGAACTGTCCGAATGCACTCATGATCAGACTGATGAACAGTGAGGCCTTTGTGCGAGGTTTGGCTGTTCCGCCTTGTTGTTGGAATGAGCAAGGAGGAAATGTGAAATGTGCCTGCCAAAGCTCTTCTCAATAATTCGCGGAAATTAAAATTAATTCGCGAAAGTGAAAAGAACGTCCGAATTGGGAAATGTTGATGTGTCCAGATTTCAAACTTCGGCTCTTGAGTTTTCAAGATTCGACTTCGCCTGAGATTCGTTACGCTCCAAAACAAGATGCCTTCCCAAGTGGGTCTTCTACTTGTGTGTCTTGTGGGAATATATGCGTCATTTCTCACATGGGGCGTCCTACAGGAGCAGATCACGAGCCAGAAGTTTGGCGATGGTGAGCACTTCGCTGCCCCGTTCGTCGTGAACTTGGCCCAGAGTCTCTGCGGCTTCCTCGTGGGCTGGGCCTATGTCACATACCAGAACTCCAAGGTGGAAGAACAACACCGCGTGGGTGCATTTGACTGGTCGCTCCTCAAGTCAGTGACACTGGTGGCCCTCACACAATCGCTGTCATCACCCATCGGACTCTCCTCGACGGAGCACGTCGACTTCATGCTCTACCAGCTTGCAAAGAGCTGCAAATTGATCCCGGTCATGTTTGTCCACATGGTGTTCTACAAGAAGAGATTTCCACTTTACAAGTATCTTGTGGCCGGCACCGTCACGCTGGGTGTTGTGCTCTTCTCATTGACAGGCGCAAAAGAGATAACAAAGGCCGAGACGCTGGAAGGTAACATGGCTGTTGGAGTCATCTTGCTTGGCACATCTCTCCTGTTGGATGGTATCACAAATGCCGCCCAGGATGCCATGTTCAGAGCCAATACAAAGCTCACAGGTGCTCATTTGCAGTGCGGCTTGAACTTTGTTTCATTCTGGTTGACATTGCTCTATGCTGGTGTTGTCACGAACCAACTACAATACGCCGTCGACTTCATCTACAAATACCCAGCTATATTGAGAGAGATTACACTGTATGCAGTATGTGGTGCTGTGGGCCAGATCTTCATCTTTGTCACACTCGCAAACTTTGGGTCAATTGTGTTGATCACTGTCACTGTCACGAGAAAGATGATGTCGATGCTTCTTAGTGTCGTGTTGTTCGGTCATGACTTGGCACTTGGACAATGGGTCTCTTTGGCTCTGGTCTTTGGGGGTATTGGATATGAGGCATGGGTGAAGTATGAGCAGTCCACGTCGGCGGCTAAGAAGGAGAAGGCTGAGAAGAAGGAAAACTAGATCATCTTAAAACGAATTCATGAGTTCTTAATGCATAATATTCACTACCGTTGTAGTCCATTTAACTGTTGGAGTAGACTTTGTTGCAGGTCTGAGTTCCTCTTGAGCTTGGAATAGACACCTGGGTCCGTATCATAATAGAGTCCATTTTCCTTGAAGCGGTCAGACTTGATGGTGTTCACAACTGGGAAGAACCACTCAAACAGAGAGTCACCCATGACAACAGTCCAGTTTCTCCTCCATCCAAGGTCATACACGTTTCCGAGATCTGCCGAGTTGGGCTTGTTCGAATATTGATAGTAGGCGTCCTCAATGATGCTCATGTTGTTTCTGTATCTCTGTGCTTCGTAGTGCTCGAGTGTGGTCGTGTTTTTGAGAAGGAAATAGACCTGAATTCCAGTGAAAACAGTGACTGAGATCGACATGGCGAATGATATGATGCATAGGATGAGAATCTGGAGTGAGATGAATTCGTCAAGGTATGTCTCTTCTTTGAAGAACTTGTAGATGTAGTACCCGGAGATGAAGAAGATGTATGTAGTGTAGACAATGGTGATGATAAGGAATTGTATGAAGAACTTGTGGTTCTTGTACCCAATACACGTGGCGAACCATGGACAGTGGTGATCCATCTTGAGTTGGCATCTCTTGCAAGTGGAGCAATGATGACATCTGTCAGGCTTCCAACACATACATTTAGTGCAGAATCTGAACTTTCCATTACTCTTGACTTGAACTGAGTGTTCTGTAAGGAATCGTGGTGGCTCTGGCGCTTGTCGCTGTTGCTCGGAGACAATCTGTGACTCTAGATCATCATCACCATTGGGCAGGATGTCGTCCGGTGGAGCCCGGAGGTCATCGAAGTCAAGCGGAGAGCCACACCCAACGCTGATAACCTTGAAGTAGGTGTATAAGCCTTGCACAAAAAGGGCAAGCCCCACGGATGCAACAAGAAGACCAGTGGCTCCACTCATGAGGGGTATGCAAATGCCGAATATAAGGCCGTGGATGCCGTAAATGTAGAGGCCTGAGGTGAAGACTTTGGGGAACAGCACGGTCAGTTGACAGCAGAAGTCCTCATAGCGTCGTAGGTTGAGACGTAAAGTGGCCATTGTGATTCGTTACCGTCGTTATTGCGGTTGTTACCTACGAAACGTTGATTCCTGAGAGGCAAAGACGGAAAGATCAACAAACGAGCTGCGCCCGCGGTTGCGCGTACCAGTTTTAACACCCGCACACCAGGTTACTTTTGAAAAATTCGACCATCATCGTCGGGTTCGAACAACTGTTGTTAATTAGACCTCCACGCTCAATACCAAGAAAGCTCTTCAAACATGCTTCCTCGTCAGTTCGTCAGATTCTCCTCTACACAATCATCACAGATCCCAAAGCTCGTGCGAGTGCCAAACAAGTTCAACTCGAAGCATTCAGCCTACAACGTCAAGCCAGCATACAAATCAGGACTCTATCACCATCCAGCCCCATCTCCAGCCGAGGTTGAGACCCCAGATGTGTTCCTCCCAGACAATGATCCACGTAAGGGCCTCGATCTCTCAGGAAGAGCCAGTACACTGAAACCATCGCTGGCGCCACCACTCAGCACACCAAGAGAACAGAAGCTCAACTTGACGCCGCAGGAAGTCGAGGAGATCAAGGCGCTCCGCATGAACGAGCCTGAAAAATGGACAAGAAAGGCACTCGCTGAGAAGTTTGATGTTTCGCCATTCACTATCTCCCTCGTTGCCGATGCCAACCCAGAGAGAACCCAAGAGATGGAGTCAAGACTCGTGCAGATCAAGCAGGGATGGAGCCAAGGAAGAGCTAAGGCTAGAGTGGACAGAGAGAAGAGAAAAGTGTCCTGGTACCGTGATGAGTAATGTTCTGGTGTGTGTCTACGATTTGCAAATGATAAAAGAAATGCATGTACATAGCTCGTTAAAGCAACTTTTGTTTTCGTTCGTAGCGGTGTGTGGAGGGTCTTTCAGCTCGTGACAAAGTCTCCAAACTCGTCATCATCATCGTCATCATCGTCAGCAATGGCACTTTCGTTCACCTCCGTGTTCATGGCGTCCAGATTGATCTTGGACATACCTTCGTGCAAGTCGTCAATGAGGTCTTGTTTAGCCTCAAGCGTGTCTTGGTAGTCTCTCTTGAAGCGCTTTATCGTGCTCACAAACTCGTTGGCTGTAGAGGAATCATCAAACACAAGCCCCAATGCGATCTTCTTGTCATCACAGTCGATGAGCACCCGGAACGCCCTCCTTGAGTGTGTTTGCTTGATGCTCTCTCCTTGGACGTCGCACTGGATGACGCCAAACACGCCCGACGCGTGGCCCCAGTTGATGAGTTCGACACGGGCCTGGATCACGTCTCGTACTTTATCGTCCATCATCTCCACTGTGAGGAATCGGAGCTTGCCCGTCCACACGAGCTGCCCCCAGTCCCATGATGACACGTCGTAGAGGCCGTCTCGCGTGGCGGCCTTCTTGGGCGGCGGGATAATGATAAGTTTCACGTTTTCCGCAGTCATGAGCGTGGTCTCGACCCTGTCATCAAAGATCCTGACTTTTCCGAGCATCTTGTGTGTGTGTGTGTCTGTGTGTGTGTGTTGTCTGGGCCTGGAAGTCCTGTTTGACGTGGAGGGTTGACTTTCTGACCGCGATGGAACTTTTGAAAATCGCCGACGACAAGTTGCTTGTTCCAGAAGTTAGAACCCAGCCAAATCATCAAAAGGGGAAAGAAGAGGTCAATTACAGAGAAATGCCACAATTTGACGACGACGGTAAGTGGTGGTTCTACTGGAAAGTTATTATTGAACAAGTGAGAGACTAACAGTTGCCGCCGCAGACTTCGAGGACTACGATGACGTGGAGGAGCCAACGCCAGAAGAAGAGGAGCAGCTCGACGAACTCACGCCGGCGGTTAAGTCCCAGATGACCGAGTACACTGGATTCACAGACGAGAATATCAGAGAAGCGCTTTGGTACAACTATATGGAGGTGGATGCTGCAGTGAGGGAGATGAAGAGTGCGTATCCTATCACTACACTATAGCGCCAGAAACGTACTAACGCCACCGCTACAGAGAAGTACAAGAAGAAGGAAGCCCCGAAAAAGGAGGCACCAAAGCCACAACGTAAGTACTTTTCACACAATCTTATCCCGCAATTGATCAATCACGGCGCTATTCGTGGGACTTTGGGTTCTTGACTCTCACTCTTGCTCTTCACACCGTTTTCTGTCTGGCCCTAAGGGTCATTCCTCGCTTATTTTTTTTCTCTCTCTACCCTTCCCCTGGCTCTTTTGATTCTTTGTCACTTCATTCTTGAGTTCGAGTTATTAACCAAAGTTCCAAAGCGAAGATGTCCAAGATTGCAATGTTGGCCAAGGCCAGAGCCTCCCAGCGAGCAGGGGCACAGCCACCAAACACAACAACAACGCCCAGTGAGAAAGCTTCTATCTCCATTCTTGACAAGCTCAAGGAGAACAAATCACCATCACACGCATCATTGGAACCTCCTCAGCGCAAAAGAAGCTCATTGTCAGCTTTGGCGCTGCTACGAAGCAAACAGAACAAACAGAACAAGGCGCCACTCGTCGATGAGAAACCCACGGCAGACTCTCTTCCCACCTCACAAGCAACGACAGATCTGCCTGCTGCTGAAGAATCAAGGAAACGCTCAAATTCAGAGACCGAACCAGAGATCAAGTTTGAATCCATCACAGTCACCTCACAGTTGCTCAATCAACCAATATCAGCATTCTCATCCACATTTGCGCCGCAGTCAGCCAAGAGGCGCCAGATTGATCAAAAGGGGCTATACACCGTGTTCACACCGACTAACTCGAGTCTTTTAGCCAAGATCAAGAAGAACTTCTCACAACCTTCGCCGGATGATGTCGCCCTGGGTGCACAGAAGGCTGCATTTGAGCAAAAGACCAAAGAGCAGAAAGAGTTGGAACAGAAGGTTGCAGAGCTCAAGATATCTGCTACTCCAAAACAACTCACAAAGCCACGCAAGGAGATTGATGTTGCTGCTGAGATTGCAAAGCGCTCAGCTAAGCCATCCACTTCTTTTGTGGTGATTGGGCATGTCGATGCTGGAAAGTCGACATTGACAGGGCGTCTCTTGCTCGAGGCCAAAACTGTCTCAATGTCCACATACAACTCTCTCAAGAGGGAGGCTGAGAAGGCTGGCAAGTCGTCGTTCTCCCTTGCTTGGGTCATGGACCAGACTCCAGAGGAGAGAGACAGAGGCGTGACCATTGACATTTGTTCTTCCACATTCGAGACTGAAAAGTCCACATTCACGATTGTTGATGCTCCAGGACACAGAGACTTTGTTCCAAACATGATCAGTGGAGTGGCACAGGCCGATCTTGCTGTTCTCGTTGTTGACTCTTCCACAGATGCGTTTGAATCTGGATTCCATCTCGACGGCCAGACAAAGGAACACACAATCCTCGCCCGCTCGCTCGGTATCTCAAGGCTTGTCGTCGCTGTCAACAAGATGGATAACGTTGACTGGGACCAGACCAGATATGACCAGATCACAGGAATGATGACCGAGTTCCTCCGAATGACGGGATGGAAAGAGTCACAGACTTCGTTTGTCCCATGCTCAGGCTTGAACGGTGTCAACGTCTCCCAGAAACCTGCTGATTCCAACTTGACGAAATGGTACTCCGGGCCTACTTTGCTCGAGGCACTTGAAGGGTCCGAACCACCAAGTCGTCAGTTTGAGAAGCCATTCGTCATGCAGATCACCGAACTGGATACCACAAAGGGTGAGTTCACAGGACGTGTGGATACAGGACACATCCAGCCTGGTGAGACGATTGTGTTCAGTCCAGCAGGCACTGCTGGTCTCGTTGATGCGATCTTCTCACAGGATTCCAAGGTCGATCTGGCAATGGCTGGTGAATCTGTCACTCTCAGAATCAAGAACGCAGACTTTGAAGACGTTCGTGTTGGTGATGTGATCTCCATTGTCTCATTTGAACTTCCATCCGTCACAAGCTTTGAGTCGAGACTTGTTATGTTCGATATGAACATGCCGCTGTTGGTTGGTATGCCATTTGATTGCTTCTCTGGAAACATCCAGGTTCCTGCAAAGATCAAGAAGATCCTAGCTGTCTATGATAAGACGGGCCAGGAGTCCACGAAGAAGAAGAAGCCAAAGCATTTGTCGTCACATCAGAGTGCCCTCGTTGTCATTGAGACTGAGAGAAAGTTGCCACTTCAAGAGTTCAAGGATAACAAGAACTTGGGACGCTTGGTGTTGAGAAAGGATGGAAGAACCATTGGTGCTGGTGTCATTGAAAAAGTTTAACATATTTCATGACCATTAACCATTCACACGCCCACTTGTAGCTGCAGTGCTTCTATATTAAACCCGCGACGTCGATAAATCCTGTCTACAACTTACAGAGCTAATTGAAGTAGCAAAACGTTCGTTCAATCAATAATCAACCAAAGAATCCAAAGAGTCCCTTCTTCTTCGTCTCAGCTGGCGGACTAACATCTCTCGACACTGGGGTCTGCTCTCTTGAAGCCTGTCCCTTCTGCTGAGGATACATGATGTAGTTGAATGCCTCGTCGAACAACACAGGCTTGGAAGGAACCTGTTCAAGATCAAGCTTCACAAGACGGGTATGTGTGCTGGCAAACACCTCCAAGTTGTCGGAGACAGCATATGTGACTGGTGGCTCGAGCTCTGTGAGAACATGCAATTGGCGCTGTGTGGCACGGATGGATGAAGTGAGCTGCTCAAGCTCCGAAGAGATCAGAAGACCTGGGAAGTCAATGGTGAGCTTCAATGACTCGAGTGTGGTCAATGCAGATGTGTGTAGTGTCAATGCCTTGCTGAATTCTCTGGACTTGGTGAACACTTCCGAGAGAAGGTTCAACTTGTATGCCTCGAAGTATGAGATGAGGGTCTTGAGGTTGGACGAGAGTTCGTCATCGGTATACACACCTGGGAGTTCTCTGGTATCCTCAATTGTAGTGTTGATGGTGTCAATGATTCTGAGTGCCTCCTTCTTGTTGGCAGCAGCAAGGAGTGTCTTGTCTCTCTGTGCCCTGGTCAAGAGGATGGTGTACTTGATGTATGCGAGCAAGATCTGGTCATCCTGCTCCTCATCGTCCTGAATGGATCTGGCAATGAACGATTGGTGGTTCTCAAGAGCATCCTGCAAGAGACCCAGCTTGGTATCATATGCAGCGAGCGAGTCCAGCTCGATCTTATCAGCACGCGAGAGGAGTCTGGATGTAGTCTCGTCATTGACGCGAGCAGTGTAGTCTCTCCATGCAATCTCTTTGATCAGTTCAGACTCGTCAGTGGATTTGAGGAAGTTTTCGCCGTTCTCGTAGGCACTGATAATTGTGTAAATCTCGTTGTGCTGGTGCTTCTCCTGAACAATCTTCTTTGAGTACTCGGTCAAATCAGCAGAGTTGATCTTAGAATCTCTGTAAATGGCAAGCTTCAAGCTCTCGTCAATGTTCTCCTCAATGATGTCCTTATATAGGACCTTGTTCTCCGTAGAATCTTGGCTTTCCAAGAACTGCAGGGCGCATCTGGCCAAGGCGTAGGCATCAATGGCGTTGCTCCACTTCTTCGAAGACAAGGCCAACTGTGCACGAATGAGTTCGGAGTAAACACACAACTCCAGTCTCTTGATCTTGTCAGACTCGCCAGAAGAAACTTTCAGGAGCTCTTCAGAGCGCTGTAGTGCCCTCTTAAGTCTTGTGACGAGAAGTTTTTGCTTTGCCTGGCTTGGGTCAACGTCGGCCTGTGCACACAGCTCGAGCGCATAGAGGAAGTCTTTCTCCACATTCATGAGCCCCATATGGTAGTACTTGTCGCTGGATTCGTATTCATCGCTCGTGACTTGGTGGGCGGTGTATTTCTTCGTGTCCTTCTGCTGGATTCTGAGATGGCGTCTGTTGCGGTGGACACGGCGCGTGACACGTGTTCTCTGCTTGTGGAAATCCTGAGCCGACGTCAGAAATGCTCTTTGACGGGCTCCAAAAGTGAGCTGAAGGGGAGAACTCATCTTTGCCAGTTGATCTTGGAGAAACTGGTGAGGTTGGCCGTGCAGTTCGACGTTGGTCGTTGCCCAATTTTTCAACTGGGCGGCCGGCGACCGCGAGCTGAGGAGCCGCGAAAATTTCCGGATTCGTAACTGTTGATGGATCGCTGCTCTACTCCATAATTTCCATCTACAAGCTTGTGCCAAGGATCTGTGGTTGTTTCAAGATAAGCTATTCAGATCCTTATCAAGAGAAGGTGTGATCAGCCGTCTCGTCAAGCATGAAGTAAATGACAACACTTACAAAGCCACGCTTTTACCTCCCCATCGAGCTGTTTCAACCCTGCCCTATCTGCAACAGAGATGTGGCACACCTTAAGGTTTTGAAGGCATCTGTTTTGAAAAGTTTGTTGGATTGAACGATTAGGAGCTGGTTTGCCTCCGGTGCTCTGTTCTGGAGGTAGATATGCGCTGTTCTCTCTCTGAGTTTAGTGGACAGCTGCTTCAGAGTCCAACACGAGTACTCCATTCCCGGCTAGTTGAGAGTCATGGCGGTCGAGACTGCCCAATCTGGCTGTGTGATCCGGCTCATCCTTAAAGCCGTGCTCAGCGAGCAATCCAAGCCGTTGCTAGGTTTAGCGGAGAGCTTCTCGGCCAATGGGATCTTCATGGTGCCCGCGTACTGGTTCATGTCGGCTCGAAGTCACGTGCGCGCAAATTTCCCCTGTGAAAGCCCGAGCGGTGTCTCCGCGGTTTGGTGGTGTTTGGAGCATCTCTTGGATGTCTTTTTTATGGCATTAGCCGGCGGGGCCTCCGGGCCTAAGCGTCCCAAAGAGGAAGAGCGGACGTTCGCATTTACCGGTGTTTTTACCGCTTCCGGTTAACTCCGGCCGGGATCGCGGCTCAGCTGTAGCCTCCTGCCTTTGCACCAACGCACCAACGGCTTTATCAACGACTACAAAAGGCACAGGGCTTGCTGTTTTGGAAAGAGAGATCACTCGTCACTTCTGTGCTATTCCGAATCAGAAGAAAGTCCTACATATCCCACAATGGCCTCCAACCCTATGCAAAAGTGCTGCACCGAGTCTTTCGAAGTCAAGCGTGAGTTACCTTGCCCCGGCCCCTTCAATTACTCAACCAGTTACTAACGGCATATTCCAGTTGGTGAGCCTCTCGGATCCATCAAGAATGTCTGTGGCCTTGAGACCTACGTCACTGGTACACCATCTGACAAGATCGTGCTCATCATCTCTGATGTCTTTGGTATGCGCTACGCCAACAACCAGCAGATTGCTGACAAGTTTGGTAAGGCTGGCTACTACACTTTCCTCCCAGACCTCTTCGACAACGACCCATTGTCCGACTTTGAGAAGCTCAACGAGTGGGCCGGTGTCCACGGCCCTCATATTGTTGGTCCAATCGTTGACAAGTTCACCGCCGAGTTCGCTGCTGAGTACAAGCCATCCTTCCTCGGTCTCGTTGGTCACTGTTACGGTGCTAAGATGGCCACTCAGCAGGTCGCTGCCGGAAAGCCAGGAACTTGTCTCGCTATTGCCCACCCATCCTACGTCAGTATTGAGGAGGTTGAGGCCATCAAGGCTCCAGTCATCATCTCCTGTGCTGAGACCGACCCTGTCTTCACCGACGAGCTCAGAGAGCAGACTTTGGCTAAGCTCAAGGAGATCGGTGCTACTTACCAGCTTGACATCTTCTCTGGTACTTCCCACGGATACGCCGTCAGAGGTGATGAGAGCGTTCCAATCATCAAGTACGCTAAGGAGAAGACATTCTTGGACCAGGTTGCTTGGTTCAACATGTTCTGCAAGAAGTAAACATCTTTCGATTGATATGTTGCTAATACTGATACATATATAGTTGTCTATGCTCATGTTGTTTTTTGATTTTTAAATATGTGAGCGTGTAGCGTGTCGTATGGCAAGTCGCCAACCCCGTTGTATGTTATCCCAGCGTGACATGAAGATGGCAGTCCAAGCGCGCCATCATCAGCGCTTGAACATGTAACTTTCTTCCAGAACCTCTCTTGCTTCATTAATTTTCGTAGCCAAGTATGGACTTCCTCCTCTGTCCGGATGGTTGAGCATCATAAGCTTCCTGTGTCGAGCCTTGAGATGGTCCTTCGTGAGCTTCATGATCTCGTCGCTCTGTATCCCCAGAACATTGAGAGCTTCACGTTCTGTCATTTTGGACCCAAACCCACCGGGGAAATGCAGTAGTTTTTCTCGTAGGGAAGAGTCCACGCGGATATTGTGGTATGAAGAGGCGGGTGAGTCTGAGATCTTGATTCCGTTCAGCTGGGCAATCCGTACTCGTGATAGCCTTCGCAGTTTCAGCGTGGCCTGTATTGCTGACTTAGCCTGGGGAACAGAGTTAGTATATAATCGTTAGGCAATGAACAGGAAGAAACGTACCGTTATAGCCGCCACTGTCACTCCAACTCCGATGATGATGGGTAGCACCTGCAGTTGTTAGTAAAAGTCCGGCGCTTGGTGCCATTAGAAGCAAATTTGGTGAAAAGCGACATTTAATGTCATTTTCCAAAGGTTCGCATACCATTTGATACCTTAACTCCTCGAAAAAGGCTGATTCAAAGCTTGCCGTCTTGTTATTCTCTTCCTCAAAGTTGCCTGGTCCTTGGCCCGAAAGTTCAAAATATATGGAGATGTCCGGGTTTCTTCAAAAGCGCCACTGGCCGCGGCGATCTCACAGCCTTGCACACTTCTTTTACCCTTCATAGTCATCACAAACTGTTGGAAACAGCATTAAAACACGCCAATACAATGGATGACACACAGACAGTACGCCAGAGAAAAGCCGCTCCAATAGAAACACCCAAAGGGCCTGTCACCAACGCGCCTCTCGCCAGCCAACAGGGCGGCGACTCCATCAACTTCTCCCTCCTTGACATTCTACGAATGATCAGTGGAATTGTTCTCCTCAACCTCATCGTGTCCTACTATTTCACAGGGACCCTCACATACAACTACAACGGCAAGTTGATCCAGCCCCATTACCTCAAGTACCAGCTCTTCGGAACCCCAGTCACGCTTACAGAGGCTGATCTCTCGCTGTACAACGGCACAGACACCTCCTTACCGATCTACATCGCCATCAACGGCACAGTGTGGGACGTTTCATCCAACAGACTCACGTATGGACCTGGCGGAAGCTATGGCTTCTTCGCCGGCGCCGACTGTGCCAGAGCATTCGCCACGAACTGCCTCAACCACATCACGCACGACATCAGGGACATCACGCCCGAGGAGAGAAGACGGTTGGGAGGGTGGATCGAGTGGTTCGATGATAAGTATTTCAGAGTTGGGAGTGTGCTGCATGAGCAACCGCACGGGATCCCTATGTCCAGGGCGGTTTGTGAGGGAAAGTACGGAAGGCATTGATGAAGACTGCTTGAAGGGCGCTTGACGTCGTGGCTCACACCTCTTTATGAAGAGAATCATCTTGCTACGTTTCGTTCAACACATATCTAACTTATTCTAACGATTAATTGCATGCTAATCACGATCATTCCATCATTCCAGCGCGCAGCGCCGTAGATCCAGCTTTCTCCATGAAAGAACGCAATCACTCAAAGATCGGGAAGTCACCCCAGGTTGGAGAGATGATACGCTTAGTACCATAGACTTCTGGCATCTTGCACACCTTGTCAAAGTCCTCGTCGCTCAATCCGAACACGTTGGCGTTGTTCTTGATTCTCTCAGCGTTGGCGCTCTTTGGCAAGACACAGTATCCACGGCGGAAGGCCCAGTTGATCATGACTTCACCCACAGTGACACCATACTTCTTTGCAATCTCCAAGAGAGTCTCATTCTTGAACAATGGAGAGTCAGCAGTGCCCAATGGGGAGTAGGCCTCGAAGACGATGCCCTTCTCCTTGCAGTACTTGATCAATTCGTCCTGAGGGAAAAGCGGCTGGCACTCACACTGGTTGACAGCTGGGACGAGCTTCGTGGTTGGGGCAGCTGCAAGATCTTCGAGGTTCTTGATGGAGAAGTTGGAAACACCAACGGATCTAGTCTTGCCGGTCTTTGGAAGCTCCTGGAAGAGCTCCCAGGTCTTGATGAAGCTCCAGTCCTTGGTGTCCATATCCTCCTGCTTGGTATACAAGACGAGCTTGTCTGAGCCATCAGTGACTGGCTTTAATGGAACTGGCCAGTGAACGAGGTACAGATCGACGTAGTCCAAGCCGAGTCTCTGAAGAGATTCATCAAGGGCGACCTCTGGCTCTCTGTGCTGCGTTCCGTGCATCTTTGAGGTCACGAAGATCTCCTCTCTTGGGATACCACTGTCTCTGATAGCCTTACCAACTGGCTCCTCATTCTTGTACAAGGCAGCAGTGTCGATGTGTCTGTATCCGTTCTTCAAAGCAGTCAACACGGCGTTGTAACAGACGTCGTCGGAGGCAGCCCATGTGCCGAGCGCAAGCTGTGGGATCTCGTAACCGGAGTTGAGCTTGAAGGTTGTAGTGTTGAGAGGCATGCTGATGCTATCCAATTGAGGTGAGATACCGAGTTGTTGTTGGGATTATTCTGGCTTTTGAAGGCCGGTGGCGAATCTGTGTGGATTTATAATCTGTGGATTTGTAATGCCGCGTCCTGGGACCCTGCCCCATAGTACAAAAAAGATACGAACAGAACGCGCCCGCAACCAACTTCAATTTCACAATTCATGAGCAAATATACTCATCTTCAATGGACTTAAGAAGCCCAGATTGACCAATTCCAATGTCAAATTCCAAAAAGGCCGAAGGAATCATCTACGAGTACACACCCGGGCTGCAACTGTTCGAGTTCCACACGGAGTCCGCGTGCCCCCACGCCGTCGTGTTCATTGGAGGCCTGAGTGATGGGCTACTGACAACGGGCTACCTTCCAGCCCTCCACGAATCTCTTCCTCATGGCTGGGGACTATACCAGATCATCATCTCATCGAGCTACGCTGGCTGGGCCAATGGGTCACTGGACCGGGATTGCGACGAGATCAAGGAGTGTGTGGAGTTCATCAAGGCCGAGCTGAAAAAGGACAAGGTGGTCCTCTTTGGGAACAGCACAGGCTGCCAGGACTCGATGCATTATGTTCTGACGAGAGAAGGAGAAGGGATCGATGGCTTCGTCATGCACTCCCCCGTGTCTGATCGGATCGCCACTGCTAAGTTTTATCAAGATGAGGGCAAGGACTTGGACACGTGGAACAAGGAGGCAAGAGAATGGGGCGAGAAGTACGGAATGAGAAGCGTCCTCCCCACCAAGTTTACCGATGCAGTATGGGGGTCTCCGATCACTGCTTACAGATGGCTATCGTTGAATGAGAAAGGTGGAGATGATGATTATTTCTCTCATGACTTGTCTGATGAGACATTGAAGAAGACGTTTGGGGAGGTGGACAAACCCATGTTGATCTTGTATTCAGGGAAGGATGAGTGTGTCCCCAAGAGCATCGACAAAGAAGGTTTGTTGAAGAGGTGGAGATTGTTCGTGGATGAGAGGTACTTCTCGAAACACTCCTTCGTGGTGCCTGGCGCAACACATTCGTTTGCTGGTTCTGACCTTGGTGCTCTGGAAGCAGGTCTCGAAGCAACTGCAAGATTTCTCAATGACCTCTCTTTGAATGACTAATGATGATTGATATTAACATGCTGTGTATTACCTAAGCCGTCCCAATGCAATGTAGTTCGTTCCCATGTGTCTCCGTTACTCCAACATCCACTTCCTGAGATCCTTGTAACTCTCGTGTGAAGCTTTGTACAGCAGCTTCTCATACTCATCCAGTGAGAACAAGAATCCACTTTCCTGGTGCGTACCCCTCGTGTTCTGTGCAAAGTTGTTGATTTCATCTGAGCGATCTTTGAGCATCGCCTGTGCAACCTGACTGAGCTCCTTGTCTCCAAACAACATGCACCACTTCTCGACAAGGGCGTAGAAGTGCGGACTGATGGTGTGAAGATCGAGAGAAACAGGGTTGGCCTTGATAGCGTTGATGACGCGCTTGTGGAGTGCCTCTGGTGGGAGGAGATCGATGAAGGCCGTTTCTGAGTCTGGGGACGACGGAGACATCGCTAGCACTTCCGCAATCCACAGTGGTAGTTCAAGTTTCGTTCCTGCTTTGACATCTGAGCCTGGAGTACCCTCCAAATAGCCCACTTTGGGCACAGTCACGTTGAACTTGCATGGGATACGCTGTTGTGGGAGATTGTTAGCATGGCTGATTCAGATGGTTGCTTTCACAGAGCTTTGCAATGGGTGGGTGGGGAAACATACCTGTCCATCGCTAATAATTGCATCAAGGTCATAATATGACATTCTGGCCTGCAATGTATGATCTGAAGAAATAGAAGGAAGAATCTGAAAGAAGTTGAAAGATAAACAAAGAGCAAACGCGTAAACAGCGTGCGGCCAAATACGCGCGCGCCAACTCCAAGACGGGTAACCCCTTTCCGCGCGCGTGGTGTCCGGGTTTTAAACTTTACACCCAAATCGATCATCATGCGCAGCCTACAACTTTTGGGGGTGTTGGTAAACATCAACACTCTCGTCGATAATGTTCTCAGTTCTCAGTCACAGTTACAGCAACGGCCAATGCTGATCTACTTCCCGAGCGTTGAATACACGCCGGACCTCCCCTTCTACGTCAAGCCGTCTGGCGAGCCCCAGCTTCCCCACAGGTTCGAGAACAAACAGCATCTGGAGCTCTACTACGACCTGGTAAAGTGCTTTGTCCAGCTGGCCCATGATGGAACCAAAGACGGCTGTCGAAAGTTGCTCAAGAGGTACATTCACCGCGACCACCAGCGGCTGGTGAAGCTCGTCAAGAAGTACTTCTACGTGGGCGTTGAGGGGCGCAAGGATGAACGCGTCAGATCGTTCTGGAGCGAGTGGCACAGAATCGTCAAGAGACTGAAGGTCGATACCATCGTGAATACACCTCCTGAGAAGCGTCCTAAGAGATGCCTGAAACACTTCGCTGAGAAGATGAAGTCTTTCCCCGAGCAGACGCCAGAGACTTTTCTACGCGACAACTTGACCAATCTCCAGGAAATCATCGTGCAATGGCCGTCGTCGAAGCATATTGAAGTGCTGTTGTCTGTTCTATCGTCACACAATGTCATATTTGAACACATCAGACACTCCCAAGTCCTCAAGAGCTCTCTCAAGATCAACTACTCTCTCAGCCAAGCAGCCACCAGCGACGGATCTCTCATCCCAATGTTTGCTCTTAGTCCAGATGTGAATGTCTTGGACTTCATGAGAAGACTGACAAACGAACTCATTGAAGCCTCTTTGATTCTACACGAGTCCGTCAAGGCATCCAACACGCCACCACACAGCACAGCACACCTCTTCAAGGACGTCACCACTACTTTTAACGATCTCTCTCGCATGGAGCTAAAGCTCCCACACAAGGGTGAAAGCGTTCTCTATCCAAGCTCGAAACACCCACCCACAACTGAGATCTCCCGCCCTGTTAAACCAAGATCATTTACTTCAAGCGAACATTGCCGCTGGTACTATGCCCATGTGAAGAAGTACATCCAACTCGCACACAACGGCTCACTATCCGGATTCCGCGAGCTTCTTCTACACTACATCCACCCAGATCAGGAGACAACTCTCTCCATCCTCGCAAGAGCCTACGGTGCGGGCCACCAGACGGACTGCGTTTGTCGCGGCTGCTTCCATTGCAAGTACGCCCAGTTCTGGGAAGAGTGGTGCAAACTCCTAGATGGGCAGACGAAGAAGTACATCAGTGATCCTGGACTTGTTTCAGTCGTGAGTAAGGCCATTGCCAAGTTTGAGAAACGTATGAAGGAGCTGAAAGAGATAAAGCGCCCAATGGAGCTGTACAAAAAGGAGATGAAGACCATCCAGAAGGCCATGGAGATGTTTCCTGACAGCAAGCTGCTTGAGAGGCTTGTGAACTCTATGGTTGACCACTTTCCAGCTGGTGTTGTTCTCGAAGGCTTGGAGGACTGCTTCATCCAGACTGAAGGGAAAGTGTACATCAACAGCGAAGTGTGCGTGGTTACATTCATGTCCGAGCTCACACATCGCGTCATTCAATGGACAGACAGCTTCTCAGCAAAGACTGAGGATGATACAGACCGCTTGGAACAGACTTTATCACCATTATTGTCTCCATCGAAGAGAAAGAGTATCACCATTGAATGAAGTATATTCTTTTGTTGACACCCCAGACATGTAACCATGACAACGGCAATCGCGCACCACATTCCCCACCGGATCAAACAGAATCAGCCTTCTCTCTTCCACTTCTTCCACTTCTTGCTACGACTAATCAACAATCAAGCACATGAGCCTTCCAGTGATCCACTACGACGAGGGATCTCCATACTACCTTGAGCCCCAGGGTGAGCCGGTGCCTCCACCGGAGTTTACTTCGCGGCAACAATGCCGGAACTACTACGATCTGGCCAAGTGTGAGATCCAGCTCTATCACGACGGGAGCCGGGAAGGTTGTCTCAAGGAGCTCTGGAAGTATACCAGGCCTGAACATCGAGACGAGTTGAGTGTCGTGATTGAGGAGTTTGAGGAGAAACTGGATACACACGTCTCTGAGTTCTGGTGTGCTTGGGAGTTGAAGATCGATGAGATCAAGGAACAGTACCCGGATGTCGTCGAGGAAGATATTCTCTTGCCAGTCATCATGGATCTGGAAAGGGAGCTGGAAACTGGTGCATTTGGAGCTCATGACCCAGTGTGGTTCTTGGAGTCACGGATGACAAACCTCCAGAAAGCATTCCGAGCATGGCCCAACCTGTTGCATTTGAAGTTGCTGTTCAACATCTTGAACAAGAAGCTGCCCGTTACAGGACTCTTGTGGAAGCAGATGAGTGAGTACGTGATGCTGAGAAAGAGTGGAGAGTTTGGCGTCTACTATCACGTCAACGTTCTCGCCGCTTTGAGGAGACTGACGGAGTTACTCGTGGGGAATGCACAGTCAATTCGAGACCAGTGGATCAGAATCAGACAACACACAGTGCTTCCGCTTTCTCCACCTTTGTCCAGACACTCCTCAGTCAGATCCAACATTGCCTCCAAGAAGAGAGTCTCGATACAGATCCCGGAGAGATCACCACTCCGTGCAGTGCTTCCACCATCAAAACCAAGACCGCTGACTTGCTTGTTCTGTGGATCTGGAGACGGTCATGTTTACTTCAAGTGTGAACTATTGGAGTATATCGTGGACAATGGCTGGGTCTCAATCAACAGAGCTGGTCTCGTCTGTAATTCCCAAGAGGTGCCGTTTGATTTCCAAGGAGAGGTGCCATGGTGCCGGAATGCCCGGTTTAGAGAATACATTGCCAGAGATTAGACTAAATCATGGACACAAACAATGAATGATACACTTGAATCACCTATCATCTATGAGGCTACGTTAGAACTCTAGTACACGACGCAGTATAGATGTCATGAAACATGAGCGGTCTAGAACAGCGCGGAGAGCCCCCAGGCCAGGCCGCGCGTTGGCGAAAGATCAACAACTCCAAATCAGGAAATTTTCGCGGCCGCGCCGTTTTGAGGGAGCAGGCCAAAATTTCAAAAACAGACACGCAACTCAGAACCAACCACTTTCCCTGGAAGCAATTGCCTTCAAAACAGTCTTTTTGCCCTGGAAACGACTTAAATCTGCTCTGTGAAACATACTTCATCAATGGGAAACCTCACACAAGCCTTCGTGGAACTTGTGACTGCATTCGAGCGCCAGAGCAATGTCACCCCGCAGCTCGTGCCCCTTTCGCCAACAATCGATGATACGTTCAACAAGGAGTGTCTGGACCTCTTCAATCACATCAAGAAGGCAGCAACATTCCTCAAGGAAGCACAACCAGAGCTTCTACACGCTGATTCGCTGAGCGATCCCGATGTCGAGGGCCTTTTGACAAAACTGATTGGAGAAGTACGAGTGTACAACGACAGGATCGAGCACCTCAAACACTACGAGGAGAAGAGACATACTAGCAGAAGGAGATTCAATAAGGAGCACAAGGAATTCATCACCATACACAGAGAAGGTATTATTCTCTCACTTCGACACGAGCTCAAGGAGGTCTCCAACCTGCTTCAGGAGATTGAGGAGGCACGCTCTGCGATGACAACCAACTCTGCCCTT